>CABFWO010004359.1:0-11402 GCA_902155825.1 Timema genevievae | reverse complement strand
ACCACCGAAACGGGTGAATTGTTTGAAAGCATGTCCCCTGCTTTACCAAAGGCATGATGTAGTTATACAGGATGATCACGTGACGCTCAGCGCCCCCTTAAACAAATTGTGTCGACCCTGAGTGTATCTGAAAAATTTCCTGTAAATGTTCAATCGTAAAACTTTCGGATGATTTAATCCAAGCTGAAGAGAATCTATTTGTAAGGGATCTGACTAAACAATATTGAAGTATTAACATATTTGGTCTACAGTAGACCCGACGTTAGTGACACATTCAACCACCAAGCGCTGTAGTCGATACGTGTGTGTGAGAATAGAACTGTAATCTCTGTTATTGCTTTATTGTAACTCATGTGATAATGTTTCTGGTGTTAACGTTCTCGGGAGAAATTAAACTGAAGAGGAGACTTTAAATTTTAGGATGTTCCCAGAAAATTTTCATTTAGGGGTTAAAATTGAAGGTAAAATTCCACCTCATCCTTGTAATTAGGAGCGGTGTTCCATACAATGCACTCAAGTATAGTAAGGCTAGTTCCACGGCTGGGCGCGACTTTCTCCAAATGTTAAGGACGCTAGGAGTTGTGACATGTATATTGGTCTTCGTACCTGGGCCAACGATCTTACTTCTTACTCTTTTAGATTAATTTTATAATTGAACAGAATATAATATATAATATTATTGTTCCTTTGTCCCTTTTCTTTTGTCTATTTCTTTTTTAAATTGGGGTATTTAACGCGCACCTTCTGAACCAAGAGATTTTTTTTACCACCGCGTTTCACTATCTGTTCGGGCTCTACGCTTATGTAGATACTAATTACGCTAATGTGTCAAGTCCGACACCTTAGCTCTGTCGGTAGCGTGTTTGTCTACTGAGATAAGAGTCCCGGGTTCAATTCCTGGCATGGTCGGAAAAAAAATCATTGGAGAAATGTGGGTTTCCCCTTTCATAGTGAGGAATTAACGGGCGGGAGGCTGGATGTTGTGTCGTTTCTAGATTTAAGTTAGTTTATAGGTCGTGTACTGATATAATCAATGGGATCAGAGAGTACACGTTAGTTACGTTAATTTTAAGAATAATTTAGGAATGAAGATTGTGTTTATAGCAAGTGTACCCACATTTGTGTAGAGGAAGAGTGGAAAAGTATTTAGGGAAAACCTCCCTCACTACCCCCCTCACAAATCAGACTAGATATCCCTGACATTTAGTCCGCGAGTCCCACCGCATCCGGTGACAGTATTTATTATTGTATAGTTTGTTAGTTTTACTCTTAATTGTGTTATAGTATAATTATGCGTATAGCCTGAACGTATATATATATATATATATATTACTTTCTTTATTCACGCATTTTTCCATCCGTTCAGGCTATATATTATATATATATAACCTGTCAACTTCCTGTAGATATGACCCCACATGTTGATCCACCTTGTATATAACACGTCAACTCCCTACAGGTATTATCTCACATGTTGATCAACCCTGTATATAACACGTCAACTCCCTACAGATATGATCTCACATGTTGATCCACCCTGTATATAACACGTCAACTCCCTACAGATATGACCCCACATGTTGATCCACCTTGTATATAACACGTCAACTCCCTACAGATATGATCTCACATGTTGATCCACCTTGTATATAACACGTCAACTCCCTACAGATATGACCCCCACATGTTGATCCACCCTGTATATAACACGTCAACTCCCTACAGATATGACCCCACATGTTGATCCACCCTGTATATAACACGTCAATTCCCTACAGATATGATCCCGCATGTTGATCCACCCTGTATATAACACGTCAACTCCCTACAGATATGACCCCACATGTTGATCCACCCTGTATATAACACGTCAACTCCCTACAGGTATATGACCCCACATGTTGATCCACCCTGTATATAACACGTCAACTCCCCAGGTTAATAGTTCTCTCCCTTTGTCCACAGTGTTCAGGTAATTAAATGGCTGTGACGTCCCGAAATTGAGGCCGAAGAAGAACGGATAGCCACCGTATAATCCTCCCTGACTTTCTACAGGAGGATCGATAATCCATCAAGAAATTGCCCCTTCCCCTTTATCCCCTCCCTCCTTGCCTAAGAGCAGGAGGTTAATAAGGTAGAGAGGGGGGCGTGTCCCACGAGACGCACACATTAAATTACCCCTCTCCTCCTTGCTCAGAGGGTCGTGGGTTCGATTTAAGCGGCTGGCAGATGATAAAGTAATGGAGAAAAAAACAGCGGAACTTATGGTCAAAACGTTGGTTACAACAAATACATAAATTTTCAGAGATCTTCCTTTTGCGTGAACTTGAACTAAGCTATAAGGACGATTATAACAATTATTCGCAGAGCGACAATACCTGATGGGTTGGAAAGGTTTGGTTTCACATTGCAAGGCGCTAACTCCCGCGCCCCTGACTGCATGACATTTCAAAAACATTAATTGATATTACCTAAACCAAAAACATATATTTCTTGAAACTATTATGTCAAGATAAAATGGTCATGTGAATGCGAAACGTTTAGAAATGATGGCCCAGCCCGATATGGGTACTGGGGGGCTCATGACTTCGCCCCCTAAGGTCAAGCCGCCCTCGATAACAGGCTATTTAAAGTTTGCGTTGCAAAGAATCATGGGACAACATACGTTTCTGCTAGAGTGTGAATGGCTGCGACCCTCAAGCAGATTCTGCAACCTGTTTTCTGTGAACGTGTGAATCAAGCAGTATTCTTTCGTTCAAAGCTCGATTCTTGTATTGGGCTCAAGAGGCCGGAGTTAGAATCCCAACGGAGTTCACTTTATAAATATTATCCTAACTAACGGTTTATCATAATATTAACGGGTGAGTTGCGGTTTTCAGTTGGTAGCGTGTCTGTCTACTGAGCTAAGGGTACCGCGTTCGATTCCTGGCATGGCCGAAAAATGTATTATTGGATAAATGTTGGTTTTCCCTTTAAAGGTTCCCATACACGGTCATTCTCGGCATGATGCCGGGAGTGTCATTCCAACGTTTCATTCCAAAACTGCCCGTGGGATGATTCACGTCAAACATGATGGATTGACACGCCACTTCACTGCTGCACGACGAGCATGGATCTCTATGACGCGTCACCACTATGAAATGTCATCCGTAGCACGTCGTATGGCTAAAATGTGAGCATCGATCTTTTTAATGGCGTCATAGATCGATGACGCCACCATTTTCCCGTCATTCATGTCATAGATTACAGTCGCACTCAGAGGGCCGTCTTAACCATCGTCATAGCAAATATATTATATAAATAATTACATTTAGTGAGTGCTGTGGCTGTTTAAGCTGAAGAATTCATTTATTTTACGTTTATGCAATCGGTAAGTAACAATAATAGTGCTTTATCAATATGAATACCTAACGTATTTGTATTTATTTATCAGTTAACTGAGGTGTACATGTTGGCCAGTTTCAGCTGTATAATAGTCTAACCTTTTATAAATAATTTATTCTAGTGATTCTAGTGAGTGTTATATTTGCTTAAACTCTAAATTATTTTGATTTACTTTTGTGCAAATTAAAAGTATTAGTGTTGTACTAATATAATAATTACTTAAATTATTTGTTTTTATTTACCATTTAACTTGATGAAGTGTAATCATAACCTTATGGCTAGAACAATAGTGTTTCTTTTTAAGGTTATGCCGACCGTTTAAATTTTAAATATTTGGCTAGGGACATGTTTTCATAACTTAAACATTTTGTAGGCCTAATTATGTTGCAGGTTTTTTATAGTTATTACAGAAAATTGTGTTTTTAAGGTTAGGAATTACAGAGTAAAATATTTGGCTAGGGACATGTTTTCATAACTCAAACGTCGTATAGATGTAATAATGTTGCAGGTTCTTACAGCTATACGTTTTCCCCTACTGGCATTTACGAGCAATTGTGAAAGATTTCTCTTTGGCAGTTTTGTAAAACATCTCTTAGTGTGTGAGAAGAGTTAAAACTCTTTTTAGGCCTACATAGCAGCTGTCAGCAGTGTGGATCAAAACAATGAATTCATGAAAGAAAACAGTAAGTTGAACTATCCTTTAAAAAAAATCCTAGATAACATTTTAATTTGTATCCCAAGTTTAATTAGGCCTACACAATATTAGTTAATTATGTATGATTTTAACTAGGTCTAGGCCTAAGCAATATTAGCTAATTATGTATGAGTTTAACTAAGCCTACACATATTAGTTAACGATGTATGATTGCAGTTATTTTCAACTGACCCATACATACTGTATCCCTAAGCGTATACAAGCTTAGATGGGGACAAAACCTAAGAATTCTACCTTTTAGGTGAATTTTATTTCTCTAAAAACCTGAAAATTACAAAATGTATACTATTATTACACTCATAAAAATGCATTGATACTAAATTGACCTAACAGTGTTACAGTGAACCATTCGAACCCAAACTTACCGAAGCAACGCAGGAACAAGCATTGTTGAGAAATCTGTAAAATTACACAACAAAAGTACCTATATTATAGCACCTGATTGACCGATCTGACACCTTAGCTCAGTCAGTAGCGTGTCTACAGAGGTAAGGGTCCCGGTTTCGATTCCAGGCAAGATCGAAAAATTTATCATTGGTGAAATGTGGGTTTACCCTTTCACAGTGATGAATTAAAGGCCGGAGACTGGATGTTGTGCCTGTCCTAGTCTTATGCCGGGATCACGATCAACTTAACTTTAACTTAACCTAACAGTCACTTAAAGTTAACTTAACTTAAGAAAACAGATGTGTGGTCACGATTCACATAACTTAACGTAACAACTCGAACCAAACATCTGCATTCTTGAGTATGATCTGTGATTTCTACCATTTGTAAAGTGATGATCTGTGAATGTTTACAGTTTTCAATCTATATAATAAATATCTATTACTAAACTTTTTTGATAAATTTAGCTTTATTCTTTTAGTTTAATTATTTTGTTTCAATGTCTGATCACTATAACTAAAGCTAAAAAGTAGATATTGGTCTTAAAACCAACAAATGAATTAATAATAGCCCTGTTGACGTCACTCGTATAATGATTGGCAGGCTAGATCACGTGATACCCTTCAAGTAACGTTCACTTAAAGTAAAAGACCTCGCAGGACATCTCTTGCGTTAAGTTAACTGCAAGTCAACGTTAAGTTAACTGCAAGTCAACGTTATGTTAACTGCATCGTGATCACTTCCCTTTAAACACACGAGGAGATCCTTTACGTTAAGTTATGTTAAGTTAACTTTAAGCTAGTGTTAAGTTGATCGTGATCCCGGCATTAAGCTATATTATAAGGCATGTGAAGTCACGACAGGCCTATCAAGCTGGTAATGTAAAATATATGGCTTGAATAAAAAACTAACCTAGTTAACAGTAATGGATGTCAAAATAGAACCTGATTGAAACTTTTAAACAATATTAAAAATTTATATTCATCTTATAGCAGATGTTTATTAAAAGATAAGATTTTAAAAGCATCGTTTTTATTTTAAAATTTTAAAGGGTTCATTATATTTTTGTTTGCCTTTAATTAAGATGAAATAGGTTATTGCTAGGTTATAGTTGCGTATATTTAATTTTTTCAGGCAACTGTGAGTGTACTGAAGCACAACTTAATAAAACCAATCCGCAATGCTCCCGAAAACACCACTGAAGGTCAATACTCAACTTAAACACATTTTATCATTGTCAAACAAGAAATTGTGTGGAGAGCCTCCTTGGAGCCATGAAAAGTGAATCGATGTGCTCATTTGGAAAAATTCCTCAAATTTTCTTATCAACAGCTGTTTGTGCGGTTTTGATCAACATTTTGTGGTACATTATGGAGTACTAATTAATTCAAAACCATTTAATATCACAAAAATTAAAAATAATCAGTATTTTATTTTCATTCTTTCACAGTCCAAACAGTTTTAAATTCATATATTTAAAGTAAAAACAAATGAAACAATATTACTCATTTTCAAAAACTACAAAGTTTTGACAAAAACTTTAATGATACATATTTTTGGAAATTTTCACTATAGGCCTACCGGTATATCCTTATTAAGGCGTATTACACATTTACGCACAACAAGTTTTAAAAGTTAAATTTCCTGTTCTTTATTTGTGTACAATTTCTAAGCTAATATGTCATATCATTCAATAGATTTTTGTAAGACAATTAGTGCAAGTTGTGGTTAGCATCAATCGGCAGTAAGAAACAATTCTGTGAACAATTATTATTATTATTATTATTAGCACCGCGTCTTACTACCCGTTCGGGTTGTACGCACTTACGCTAATGTGTAATGGTAGGGTGATTGTGAGATGAAATGGAGGACCTACAGTTTAACGTGGAATCCGAACCACGGTGGAGGCCTGGCATTCCTCACATTCACAAGTTGTGATTAATACACGTCTTGTCAAGAGGTGAAAGAAGGGTTTGGTAATCAGATAAATCTGTGCCGGGACCAAGGATTGAACCCCGGACCCTCAGCACAGAAGTCTGACACCTTACCCCTAGACCACCAGGTCACCCAATTCTGTGAACAAGTTTTTAAACAAAACTTTATGCAGAATTTTGTGGAAATATAATATCCTAGGCCAAATTAAGTTGGATGTAAGTATGAAACAATGTTTAATAGGTTAAGCTCATAGACTATTGGCACTGCGTTTGAACATGTACACGCCTTAGAATAAAATATGTTAATTAAATAAAAAAATTCCCAACGTGGTGTGGATGGTGAAGGTTGACATTAGATTAAGTGTACCCTCATTTGCGTAACCAGAGAGATAGAGGAAAACCATTGAGTAAAAACCTTCTTCAGTACACCTGATTGAGACTTGAACCCCGATCTCCCCGTCATCGACAGTTCAGTCAAGTGCGAAACTGACACCTCGGACTAGTCGATCACCGAAGAGAAATATTGACACAACTCTAAAGCGGTTTTACACCACGGCAATAGGAGATAACATGTCTCATGCTACACGTTTCTTGTGCAAAACTGCCTTTTACTCGGCCCAACAGTCCATGACCTAGTGGGACTACACCCAATATCACCTCTGAGGTAACTGCAGTTCTTATGGAGAAAATATTTATCTTCACTCTTTCTCTCGGTTAACTGTTCTCAGTTATGTTGGAAGGTGGTGTACTAATTACGCTAATGGTTTTAAGGATTAGGAAGGTCACATTTAGAGGAAGTGTACCAGAATTTGCGTGGAGGGAGAGTGGAAAACCATTTTGGGGGAACCTCCCTCAGTACACGAGATAATGACATCGCTGTTTCACAATAGTAGCCATGCAGATATATCAGAGATGATGTCCAGAGTAGTAGAATAGGACCGTCTTGGCTTGTTAACGGTCTATTCCCAAGCTGGACGCAACCCCCACGTCTCTGGACTAGTTGGAAGACTGCCAACACCAACAACTGTGGTCCGCGTGCCAGACAAGGCCCGTGCCAACTCACCTGAGGAGGATCGGGGTGGGGGGATCAAGGTAGCTACACCAACACATCCTGTCCAACGCAGGGGGTGGGGGGATCCAGGTAGCTACACCAACACATCTTGTCTAACGTAGGGGTTGTGTATACTAACGTGGCCATTTTACTCTTGACATTTTTAGGGACAAACATTCTAGATCCACTCCGAAGAAAGTAGTTAGTTATAAAATAAAAAAGCCCATCTACGATAGGAGTATAGGTGACAGCCAGCAGAGGGTTCTTTATTACAAACATTGGCTGGAAGTAGGCCTAGAAGGTTATTTTATTAGCTATCACCACCTCTCCCACCGTAGATAGGGTATATCATTTAAATGGTAGTTAATATGCTCCCTGTAGCCATGTTGGCTTTATATTCATGTTATTAAAAATATTTTTTTTATTTGAGGTATTTAACGTGCACTCGTTGAACTGACTGATTATATCAGCACACAATACTTTCTATGAGCGAGAGTGAAAAGGCCTACCAATTTTGCCGGGAAAGGTATTTTCACACCTTCCGAGGTTCTTTTACACACCACAATCGACATGGGACCAACGGCTTTACTTCCCTTCGAAGGAAATTGTGCTACGGATTTTTATTGATCAGGAAAAATCCGTCAAACCCGGCTGGTTTTGAACCCACGAACATCAGGTTTTGAGGCGAGCACTTTACCCCAAGACCACCGAGGTTGACAATAAACATATTATTGCAACTCTCAATAACGTCATCCTCTGGTGCCTTCTAGCGGTGAGATATTGAACTGATGATTTCTCCGTATTGATGGCGTGTTCTGGAAGAAGGCACACAGCCGTGGCAAGGACTATGTGAAGGTGAATATGCTCGGTAGAAATAGTTTCGTCTCAAAGGAAGTCTCTGAAAGCTCCATCCACCTCCCCTCTTCCTCTCCGATGTTATTCATCTATCTGATAGGTTTGTCTTTGTCACGTCTGGATGGCCAGCGGGACGTGTACAAAAGCTTCTCCGAGGATTTCGTTCCACGACGAAACAAAACACCGCACGCAATCGCCTCGCATTCCTAAACGTAATTCAACGAGGGTTTATTCAAGCGGTGGAAAAAGACTCCTTTTTTTTACGTTAGATACAAATAAAATTGCAGAATTAATTACACGGGGATGTTTGTAAGTCGACCCACATTGACAAAGTAAAACATTTGTGAAATTCGATACTTTTTTTTTCCCTTTTAATCTTTTTAGCACCACGTCTTACTACCCGTTTGCGTTATATACGCTCATAAACTAATTACGTTAATGGTTTTAAGGATGAGGAAGGTTATATTTATAGGAAGTGTACTCCCATTTGCGTGGAGAGAGAGTGGGAAAACCTTTGGAAAAACAACCCTCAGTACATCCAACCAGGATCTAACCTCGATCTTCCGATGATCGGCAGTCTAGTCTAATGCGAGAGTAGTGCCTTAGACCATGCGGTCACCGAAGCGGGTTCTTTGATAAAGAGTGAGACATTTATTAGTAAATAAAATAAACTGTCATAAATAAGACTTATTTCACACTTTGCATGGTATTAAATCATGCATACCACTTTTATAAATTCATCATTGGTGAAATTGGCACTTCCACTGTCACGGTGACGGTCGGAGGACTGGGCGTTGTGCGAGTTTTAGAATTTAGTTTGCATTTCTTATACTGATATAGTACGCCGCTTCTAAAAGTACACGTTAACGACATTAACGACTCCCTTCGATGGCCGCATGGTCTAAGGCGTCACTCTCACAGTAGACTAGACTGCCGATGACAGGGAGATCAAGATTTGAATCCTGGTCAGGTGTATTGAAGGTGGTTTTTTTTACAAAATGATGTTTCACTTTCCCTCCGTGTAAATGCTGGTACTCTTTCCTTAAATATAACCTTCCTAATCCCTAAAACCATTAGAGTAATTAGTAAATATACCTATAACTAGAAGGGATAGTTTGACGCGGTGCTAAAAGAAATTACCCTCTTCCGTATTGAGTATAAACACCCACTTGCATTTTAAAATAATATTTTTCTTGTTTTCTAGTCTAGATAGACATTTGTTTTCACGGACTTTTATAATCTACATTCTGTCAGGAAGATTCCAAATGGACATTTCCGTGAATAAAACAAAATAGTCCGTTTTTTAAACGATTTTTAAAAGAAAATATGTTTATAAAAATACTACTTCAAGATTTAAAAAATCTGACAATGTAAAACTATGTTTAGAATTATTTAAAAACTTGTATTTTTTGTTTCTATGTTATATCTTCAAAACTCGCCGAATAAAACTTAAATGAACTAAAATGTGAAATCTTGACTTCCGTGACTTCACAGATAGTCAACGTCTTTGATTAAACTAATTGAGTAGATATGAGGAAGATAGTTTGGAGTAAATGTAACCGCATTTGCATGTAGGGAGAGATTGAAACTATCTAGTAGAAAATACCTGGCCGGGATTCGACCCCAAACCTCTGCGGTTGACCGATAATTAGAGAACTAATTATTTTACGACTCCGCCATTGGGTAGAACAGATGTCCTCTTTCTTAGTGCTATACTCCTTGACCACTTAGTTAATGAAGGGCGGTAGCTGTGATGGGACAGGGTCTAAGATACTCGGTTCTGGCTGGCTAGTCTTTAGTTCCAGTGATCAGACATTGAAGACAAATAGCGCTAGTAGCTCTGCATATTAGCACGAACGCAATTCAAATATTGTAGATAAGTTCGGACAGCTACGTCTCATTTTACGGTTTAAAGTAATATGGTGAGTAGAGAAAATAATTAATATGACCAAATAAGAGCTTACTCATAAAATACACATCAACGATTTTTAAGGCATTTAAATTTGCTTGTCTATGCAATAAATATATTCATTATATCATAAATTGTTAAACTATTATTATAAATAAAATGTATTAAAGACTTAAGTCCTTATTAGGAAACACTCTTATCAGCCAGATTATGACATTTGAGGGAGCGACTTCGTGTTTGAATCATATTGGGTGTTATTTTGAATGATTTGTCTGAATATTAAGACCATTCAAAGATATGATTGGATTTAAAAGTGAAGAAGAGAAGGTATTTTTAAAAAGAACTAAGCCTGAAAACCAACATAATATAAAATTAGCACTATTGTAAAACATCTAAAAGATTTATTAAACTCTTAAAACTCAATCAGCACTATATAATTCAAGTAAAAGCAACTCTCAATTCAAACACTAATTCTTTTTTTAAACATAAAACTCACACTTATATTACCTATATATATTTTGTTTAATTCAATGATTCATGATTTTAAATTAAAGTAAAAATATTTATTTATCTCGACTACATGAAGGATTTCTAATAGTGTTTGTCTAAAACAATCATAAACAACTGTTAACGTGTGCATAACAACGATAAGCAGCGATCACAGCGCTATTGCGGCAAACTATGCAGATTTAAAGTTTCAAAGTCTGACCAATATTAAACATGTTGTGTGCTGAGGACTGTTATAGGTGCGCTTTGAGCGAGCAGATGCCGACAGAGAAGAGAAAGGAACAAGCGAAAAGGTGTTGGGTGGTGTGACGTTTGGTGGATAGAAGAACATCCAGTGTTTCCACACTTTTGTGGTGATTTGTGAGACTGACAGCAGGTGGCGGGTAAACATCCTGGCTGGCGGGTTTCAACACTAGGGACCTCCTGCCGGGACATAGCGGCGTCAAACATGAAACACACACACACAACTGGAATACAGGAGATTTGTTCGCCAGAGTTGGACTCTCAGCTGTTTAAAGATATCTTAAAGTATACCTCAATTTTGGTAGGAAGACTTGTCTGTGTGTAGACTGTATGGTGTATACCTTGTCTGTGTGCTAGACTGTCTGGTGTATACCTTGTCTGTATGATAGACTGTCTGGTGTATACCTTGTCTGTGTG
>CABFWO010004358.1:44356-66719 GCA_902155825.1 Timema genevievae | reverse complement strand
CCCCCCCTTTTTTTACGCGTTTTTCGCAAAAGCGAATTCACCCTATCTCTACCTATAACTCGCTGTTCTTGTAGTAGACTAGGCTGCCGAGGTTTGAATCTCGGTCGGGTGTATTGAGGATGGTTATAGTAGCGTGTCTGTCTACTGAGCTAAGGGTCACGGGTTAGACTCCCAGCATGGCCGAAAAATCTATCATTGTTGAAATGTGGGTTTACACTTTCACAGTGAAAAATTAACGGGATGGGACTGGATGTTGTGCCTATCCTAGTCTTAAGTTATATTATAAGGCATATGAAGCTACGACAGGCCTAGCGAGCAGGTAGTGGGAAATATATGGCTTTAATAAAAAATTGACCCAGACCACAGGATGGAAACAGTAATGGCTGTAAGGTAAAGTAGGCGTATATTTCTCTAAGTAATTGTTATAGGCTAACTAATTCTAGCTTCAAGAGTAAAAACAAAATAATTTCATCATTAGATTCTAAAATTGATAACAAACGCTATTTGTAGCGATAGTCTAGGCTTTATAGGTGTGATACGTGTGGCCCTAGACATAGGTATGTCGAATAATTTGATGTGTCAAACTATTTTTGTTGGTTATTTGTCAAACGTTATGTTTGTAAAATAATTGTATTTTTTTAAAAACAATAATCATTATAGGCTCCTTATTTAGTTTATGCTTACAAAAGCCAAAGTGTTATTTTATAAATATCTTGAGTTAAAATAATGGAGTATACCACTGTATACTACGGGAAAACATTGAGAATGACCCTGAGCAAGGGTCGATCCCTGAATAGCTCAGTGGTACAAAGGTCCCGAGCTATATTCCCATGTACGGGTGTCGGTTTTCGATCCGTTCGAATGTTGAACGTTTGCTTTTAGTTGTGCTTTACTCCCACTTCTGAGTTGTCACTTTGACCTTATTTGTATATAGATCTGATAACAAATTGAGTGAGTTGAGGCGAAACATGACAATACAACTCACTTGGATTTAGATGGAATATTCTCACTATTTAAACGTCTATAAAAACCATAAATCTAGCAATAAAAATAAATAAAATATATTCGTTGATATTAACTATTCTCAAAATATATTTTTAGAAAAAACTGTAGTTCAAAAGGTAAGCTTTTAGAAATCCATGCTAACACACGTTTTCATAAAATGATAGATTATCGTGTTTTTTCTCCAGATCCTCTCAATTAAGTTATTTAAAAAAAATATTGAAAATATCTGTTGGCTCTGAAACGACCCGCTTAAGTTAGAAATATTTAAAATAAAATGGAGTGAATAGAAACTGTGAAGAATATTCGTAAAGTGGAGTGTTTGTGAAATATTAAGTAATTACTTATATTTTTCAAATTGTTTTCTTAAAAGCACCCAAGTTTGTTTATTTCCTTTCAACCTTCCGCATAACCGTATTGTAATCGGGATATTTATATAACATAAATTACTAACGTGTAGCTATAAAGGATTTGACTTCCAAATTTCATTGAATTTCAAATAAAAAGCTACAGTAAATAACCGTAGGTGTATAAATGCTAGGAGTAAGTTTAAAACACAAGCCTAGTGAGCAGTTACTAAACGTAGGACGACCGTTTCTCAGTAAAGGCGGTGAGCAGATTCGTTATTTTCTAACGGGTCACAAGTAGTTTCGTGTTAATTGAACTGGTCAATATGTATGGCCACTTTGACATGGAACGTAAATTAACTGTCGCTATAAAATGAAAATAGGCTTCAGGCTTATACGAGGAAGATGAATAACTTTCTGAAATGTTTGAGTAACTTTTGAATTGGCAGGAAAGGCCCAAGTTGTTGTGATATGTTGAATACAATACTTGAACTTGTCAGTGACTGACAGATGATTGATGACTAAGGCTACAAGAATGATGGTACATTTGTATATTTGCGTGGTAGACCCTATTTTATCGGTTTGACCAAAAGTGCTCAGCGGGGCCCCAAACCTTCGCAACAAACTCGCGAGATGTTTTACAATTGAATCAAATATTATGTACAAACCAACGTGGAACAAGGAATGAGTGGGACGGTCTCCCATCTGATTACAACAGTTGACCAGTTACTTTGTAGTGCTCGGAAATATTTGTGGTTATTTAAGAACATAATTAAAATCCTTTGTTTTCTTTCAATATGTGTGTATTATCATTTCAAAATGTTTCCAAACCGTTAGGAAATAAATCTTATAAAATTATTTGTCTTAACTACTTGAAAACTGGAACTGCTTGACATTTCTTCTAGGCTGGGGGTCGTAGTGTGCCGTGTACCGAGAAGTTTGGCAACCTCAGCCCCATTCGATGGTTATTATTGATTAAACTCGTCGTCCACAAGGCACCAACTTTCAATCATTATTTAATTAATTCATAGAACTAATCGGATTTATGAAGTGTACTTTAATTTTTAATAAAGCTATAAGTTTTATTATGAACGTTTCATTTTGAAAATAGGCTCGACCTTGGGTCCATTTGTGTTGAATTTTGACGTGCAACCCGCCTTGGTGGCGTAGTTATCTAACGCGCTGGTTTCGTGTTGAGCTAAACTGCTGAGGACGGTGAGATAAGGTTCGAATTTCGCTCAGGTCTACAAGGGGTGGTTTTCCCTGAATGGGTTTCCACTCTCTCTATCTCTCTCTCCACGCAAATGCGGGTTCACTTCATCTATATTAAACCTTCCCAAATCCTAGCTAATTAGCGTAATTAGTACTTAAGCGTATAGCCGAATGGGTAGTAAGACGCGGTGCTAAGTATAATTTTGACGTGCATATGGTTGTCAAATAATAAAGTCCTTAGCCAGTGATCTTGTGTGATCTTTGCTGAGCAGTGTTATCCTCTCTGAGCAGTGGTATCCTCTCTGAGCAGTGTGATCCTCACTGAGCAGTGTGATCCTTGCTGAACAGTGTTATCCTCACTGAGCAGTGTGATCCTTGCTGAGCATTGTTATCCTCACTGAGCAGTGTTATCCTCGCTGAGCAGTGTGATCCTTGCTGAACAGTATGATCCTTGCTGAGCTGTGGGATCCTCACTTGAACAGTATGATCCTTGCTGAGCTGTGTGATCCTCGCTGAGCAGTGTGATCCTTGCTGAGCAGTGTTATCCTCACTGAGCAGTGTTATCCTCACTGAGCAGTGTTATCCTCACTGAGCAGTGTGATCCTTGCTGAGCAGTGTCATCCTTGCTGAACAATATGATCCTTGCTGAGCTGTGGGATCCTCGCTGAACAGTATTATCCTTGCTGAGCTGTGTGATCCTCGCTGAGCAGTGTACATTCCCCCTTCCTCCTTATTAAAACATATTTTTCTGATGGTATTCTAGCGCAGTAGTTCTCCACTCATGTGTATTATGGATCAGTCACTCGACTATTTAATAATTATTTAGGATAGAGCTATGTATCGGATTTATCCAACAGTACAACATTATAACTGTTTTTGAGAGTATCTTTTATTTATTTATAAAAAAAGTTATAACTTTCTTAAAGTCTAAAAATTCAGTGAGAAGGATGGAGCTGCATGCTTGAAACAAGCGACGAGAGGTCGGGTTCAGTTGTGCTTAATTTTAAGTGCAAATTAGGGTCAAGGTTCAGTTTATCACGAGATTTTTTTTTTACGGTCACCGCAGCAGAAAATACAGTTTCGCAAAAATATAGATGGTTGCAAATGGAATTAGAAACAATGCTTTTATGAACAGCGATGGATACTCAATTTTAGCCTTAATCCAAAATTCAGCTAACCATAATGTATATTCTGAAAATTTAAAAATGACACCTGGACAGGGAATCGAACCCGAGACATTTGGCTTAGAACGCCAATGCTCTAACCACTGAGCTATCCAGGAGTCATCCTGGGCTCAGGGTCATTCTTCACTCATATTTTAAGGCAGAGTCTATGATGGACGTGCAGAAATCGTCGGCTACAAATGTGTGATTATATTAATATCACGAGCTATCAGTTAACGCAGCCATATTCAACTCGGTAGTTGGCTTAATGCTGTCATTTGTACAATTATTATAACTGTAAAGAATTGCTTATTTGAGAATCAAATAGCCAAAGCTATTATTTATGATTTTATTGAGGATTACTCCACTAGATATCATATTCTCGTGATCTTAATAAAATCACACGACGATTTCCACACGTCCATCATAGACTCTGCCTTAAAATATAAGTGAGGAATTACCCTGGGCACGGGACGAATCCTGGGTAGTTCAGTGGTTAGAGCATTGGCGTACTAAGCCAAAGGTCACGGGTTCGATTTCCGTGTCCAGGTGTCATTTTTAAATTTTCAGAATATGATATATAGACGGAGTAATCCTCACTAGAAGCATAAATAATAGCTTTGGATATTTGATTCTTAACTATAATTTGGTAAATTCCATTTTCAAACCTCCATCGCAAACTCCATTTCTCGTTGCTAGTTAGGGTTCCAGAAATGTTATCCAAAGGAATTCAGAAAAGTTTCAAATAGTCACAAATAAGTTTATCAAATTGAGGGGGAAATGTTAGTATTGTTGTGTCTGCTTGTGTTCCACCTTGAGAAGCTCTGCGTACCACAGTTTGAGAACCCTGTTCTAGAGGAAGAGAGAAACAAACAGTTAATCGCTTCTGTTCCTTACGACACATCCCTTGTTGCACTCATTATAAAAGTAGACCATGGCAGTCTTTTGAAGGCGGGGTTAGAGTGATGGATGGGGGTAGTTCGGTTTGCTACGAGTCCTACGCTGGAAGGACCCTTTATATGATAGCAATTTGTAAGCAAATAATAATACTTAGCACCACGTCTTACTACCCGTTCGGGCTATACGCTTAAGTACTAATCAAGCTAATGGGGTAGGAATTGGGAAGGTTGAATATAGAGGAAGTGAACCCACATTTGCGTGGAGGGAGAGTGGAAAACCATTTAGAAAAATCCACACCCAGTTCATCCGAGTGAGTTTCGAACCTTGATCTCCCCATCCTCGGCAGTCTAGCTCAACACGAAATCAGCTCTTTAGCTAATTACGCCACCGAGGCGGGTTGTAAGCAAGTAGATCTACTAGTTTTACTATTAATGATCCCCGATGGGCAAATTTAGAGTGAGTTGGAACAGGCCTTTTCACCATAAATAGCTATCTATATCCTGCTGGCGTGTTGACCGTAGCTCCATTCGACTATCCTAGCGATTGTAAATTTATCACTAGCAAGTTACTGAAATTGTATTTTGTTTTTAAATAAACTACAATAAAAAATATAGTTTATTTTACTTTCCGTGTCAATACTTTGAACACCTGGTTATCCTAGCACATAACTTACAAACTTATAACGAAATATTCGGTCTTAGTATGTGGGACTTTGTGCCTTCAAAACAAACTGTCATTATAACGCAACATTCAGTCGTAGTTTGTGAGACTTTGTGCCCTCAGAACAAACTGTCATTATAACGCAACATTCAGTCGTAGTGTGTGGGACTTTGTGCCCTCAGAACAAACTGTCATTATAACGCAACATTCAGTCGTAGTGTGTGGGACTTTGTGCCCTCAGAACAAACTGTCATTATAACGCAACATTCAGTCGTAGTGTGTGGGACTTTGTGCCCTCAGAACAAACTGTCATTATAACGCAACATTCAGTCGTAGTGTGTGGGACTTTGTGCCCTCAGAACAAACTGTCATTATAACGCAACATTCAGTCGTAGTGTGTGGGACTTTGTGCCCTCAGAACAAACTGTCATTATAACGCAACATTCAGTCGTAGTGTGTGGGACTTTGTGCCCTCAGAACAAACTGTCATTATAACGCAACATTCAGTCGTAGTGTGTGGGACTTTGTGCCCTCAGAACAAACTGTCATTATAACGCAACATTCAGTCGTAGTGTGTGGGACTTTGTGCCCTCAGAACAAACTGTCATTATAACGCAACATTCAGTCGTAGTGTGTGGGACTTTGTGCCCTCAGAACAAACTGTCATTATAACGCAACATTCAGTCGTAGTGTGTGGGACTTTGTGCCCTCAGAACAAACTGTCATTATAACGCAACATTCAGTCGTAGTGTGTGGGACTTTGTGCCCTCAGAACAAACTGTCATTATAACGCAACATTCAGTCGTAGTGTGTGGGACTTTGTGCCCTCAGAACAAACTGTCATTATAACGCAACATTCAGTCGTAGTGTGTGGGACTTTGTGCCCTCAGAACAAACTGTCATTATAACGCAACATTCAGTCGTAGTGTGTGGGACTTTGTGCCCTCAGAACAAACTGTCATTATAACGCAACATTCAGTCGTAGTGTGTGGGAATTTGTGCCCTCAGAACAATATTTTGACTTGCCAATATTATCTTAGTTTATACAATACTTTAAAATACGTTGTTAAAAATAAATATGTCACTACATAGGGCCCATTCAGGTTGGACAAACATTAATTAGTTAGTGGAATATGAATGAAGAAGGTGTATTTTAGAGAAAATGTACCTACACTTGTGGGGGGAGAGAGTAAAAGGACCCTCAGCACACCATACTGGTATTTTAATGACGACCTGCCAGTCACGCGAGTGACGTATTAGACCATGCTATTTATTTATTTAGCACCGCGTCTTACTACCCGTTCGGGTTATACGCTTAAGTACTAACTACTCTAATGGATTAGGAATTGGGAGGGTTGAATTTAGAGGAAGTGAACCCGCATTTGCGTGGAGGGAAAGTGGGAAACCATTTAGGAAAAACCACCCCCAGTTCACCCGACCGAGATTCGAACCTCGATCTCCCCGTCCTCGGCGGCCGAGCTCAACACGACTAGCGCGTTAGCCAACTACGCCACCGAGGCGGGATAGACCATGCTAGAACTGATGCATAGGCCTATAGGTTTTTATTGGTTAGTTCATTTCAGTGTTAAGATTTTAAAGGTGCTAGAGGTTATTTGAGTTGTGTTCACACTGATTCTGAATTACGAGCTCTGTGGATGTACGAGTTTGTATGTCGTAAGTTTGATTAACATTTCAACAGAAATAAAGGCCAACCAGAGAACTCCATTAAGAACCAGAAATAAACCCAGCGCTAGTATTGACCCATTTTATTCCAAAGACCCTTCTGGAAGACGCCTTTATTCCTACTAAACTCCTACCTCAGAGTTAGATCCTGGCAGAGAAAAAGTCCTTCCAGAAGTTTCGTCCTAATAAAACCGGGCTATAGGCCTAGCAGGGTGGTACACTGTTGAGATGATTTGAATCCTCTGGTTGCATTCATGATCGTATCTCTCAACAAACCACACCCAATGTGTTGTTAGGTGCAGCAAGGACTCGAACCGTGGCCAAGAAGGGGAGGGAGGTGTCGACTGTTGTAATCAGAGGGAGAATACATTTAACATCTTACACTTTGTAATTATATAGCCACATTCTAGTTGTATCACAGGACATAAATAAATATTGGGAACAGCATTTGAATATCATAGAGTATCCTACACATGGCTGCCCGCCCACACGCCTGGTTAATGATCAAAGAGACCACCATATATCTCTAGATAATCCTAGTTATATCCTTCACTTGTGGTTAGTGATATAAGAGACTACAATATCTCTCTAGATAATCCTAGTTATTATCCTTCACTTGTGGTTAGTGATCAAAGAGACTACCATATCTCTCTAGAGAATCCTAGTTATATCCTTCACTTGTGGTTAGTGATCAAAGAGACCACCATATATCTCTAGATAATCCTAGTTATATCCTTCAATTGCGGTTAGTGATATAAGATACCACCATATCTCTCTAGAGAATCCTAGTTATATCCTTCACTTGTGGCTAGTGATATAAGATACCACCATATATCTCTAGAGAATCTTAGTTATATCCTTCAATTGTGGTTAGTGATATAAGATACCACCATATATCTCTAGAGAATCCTAGTTATATCCTTCACTTGTGGTTAGTGATCAAAGAGACCACCATATATCTCTAGAGAATCCTAGTTATATCCTTCAATTGTGGTTAGTGATATAAGATACCACCATATATCTCTAGATAATCCTAGTTATATTCTTCAATTGTGGTTAGTGATATAAGATACCACCATATATCTCTAGAGAATCCTAGTTACATCCTTCACTTGTGGTTAGTGCTCAAAGAGACTACCATATATCTCTGGAGAATCCTAGTTACATCCTTCACTTGTTCTAATGTAATGACTATATCCTGTTTAGATTGAGGTAATCCACCAGTTGTATCACGAGAGCAGACCCACATGTTTAGTACCCCTGTTAAAGAACCCCTGACTATTGGTCCTGAAGTGATAAGATGGCCGGTGAGCGTCGCAAAGTGATGAGCTCCTGGTTCCATCCATCATTCCCACACAAGGTGTCAACTGCTCTGATGATATAATGTTTACAGTCGTTAGGGAGGGCCTTTCAACACAACACTACCATACTCGCACTCAAACATGACTGTCAACAGAACTGATATCAGAGAAACATTCAACTCTACAATCAAGTCCTCGTGTTGTCTTCATTTCATTTAGATCTCACTATCTCATTGTCATTTATACTAGGCTATACTTGCTTGGAGGAATAATATTCACTTTCCATCGACCCTTCGGAGAGAGCAGTATTGAGATCGTCAAATAACTTGAACTCAAGATATTGATAGATGTCGACGTTACATAACCCCCTGAAACCAAAAAAGTGGTGTTCACAATGCTGTATGTCTGTATATCTGTATGTCTGTATGTCTATATGTCTGTATATCTGTATGTCTGTATGTCTGAATGTCCCTCTATACCTTGGGCTTGAGTTGAAACTATTTTACCTATCAGGCTATAACTTGATATATAGGATTATCATAGGATTTCCCTGAGGCGTTTTTGGAATTACATATTCAATCCTAAAATTAAGGGTAGTTTACTGAAGGGAAAAATGAGATAAACTTGATTTTATAGAAATTTGCTCTAATTATTTCGATTAAATTTTGTATCCAGGCATTTTTTTTTAACATTTCAAACTAAATGGCTTCTCTAGTTTTTCCATGAAGAATACTTTAAGCATGCCTTAATAAGCGAAACTTTCAAATTTTGATCATATTATCTCAGCAACTATTTCAAATATTAAATAACTATCGTAAAGTTTTAGTAGGTTACTCTTAAATGTAAAAAAGCTTTTATTTGAAAGATTTTAGTCATAAATCCAATAATTTCTTAAATATAAGCCAATATAGGGAATTCATATGTTTATTATGGTACACTTTGAAATTGTAATTGATTGTCAAGCTCTTTGATGAACAGATATATTTTTCCCTCAATGTATCTGTAACACTGTATATTATTTCATTTATGCTCTTCTGCAACAATGTATATTATTTTGTTTTACAAATCTTGCTATTTTTTAAGTAAATTTCTCTATTTTATGATAAGAAAAAGAGAAGTGCACCGTACCATTTCTTTTATTTTATTTTGAAACAGTGAAAATATTAAACATGAGTGTTATTTAAACAAGTTGTATATTATTTATTCTCTCTGTACAGAAGTAGAAACCTAAACTTAACTGGGAAATAACACATTTGTCAAAACTTGAATCTTCGTCTACACTCAATCTCGTTTCAAATCTCTCAAGTACTGTATGTACAACTGTCCTACCTTTGAAACATGTTGCAGCACTTATAGCACAGTGGTCTATGAAGAAAGGTTGTAATGCTAGATATAGGCTATAGGCCTACCTTTGAAACATGTTGCAGCACTTGTAACACAGCGGTCTGTGAGGAAAGGTTGTAATGCTAGATATAGGCTATAGGCCTACCTTTTACACGAGTCAAGCATGAGGGCATATTTAAAGACCGTACAACTGAATGAACGAACTCGGCAACTAAAATCGCTTGTGTATGACCGATGAATAATTTTTTTGAATTCCAAATTTTTTGAAAATGGCTTTAACGATTTTTTTAAATGCATATCTAGGGCTTGTTTGACATGACAAAATATATCATGGGTTTTTGGGCAAAAATCGTTGAAAGATAGTTTACTGAAGACTGATTTTTTTTTAAATTTGAAATATTTTACAAATGGCTCTAATGATTTGGTTCGGAATGGGTATCTTCGGAGTGTTTGGCAAATAACCCTGTATACTTGGTTTTAGGTAAAAATTCAAATTATTTTGAAAATGGCTAGAACCATTTTGCTTAAAATATATATCAGAGGTGTGTTTGATATGAACATGACAAATAAAGCTGTATACTTGTTTTTAGGGGGGAAATTTGGCTATGGGTAGTAGTTGACCAGTGATATTTTTTAAATTTAAATATTTTGAAAAATGGCTTTAGCGATTTGGTTCAAAATTGGTATCGGGTTACTATTTTACAAATAAATAATCATGTATCTTTATTTATCTAAAATAAATTAATTTAAGGGTAGTTTACTTACAACAAATTATAGCTAATTTGAATATTTTGGACCTTTAAGAGTGAATTCAAAATGGGAATTTATGTATGGTTTTTAATTAATAGTACGTTTTTATTTCTACAAATAACCAATAATTTTAGAGTAGTTTACAAATAATTTAATTTTGAAAATTTGAATTTTTTTAAATATTAAAATTGAACAATTTGGTTTAAAATCTATTTAAATCGTAATCATTGTGATTAACAAGATGAGGTGTTTGTTTTTATGAGTAAAACTTATTATATAAGAATATTTTACAAAAAATTTATTCTTGAAAATTTTATTCGAAGCTAAAATACACAATATGAGAAGTTTTGTATGTTTGAGTCGTAACATTTATTTTCGTGGTCAGAATTAATAACACTTTACTCTACTGTTATGGTTATCTTATATTTATATATCAAATGTGGCAGCTGCGGATCACCAGACTTGACTTATGACCACATTAAAATAGGTCTAGAAGCTTGTCTAACTGTCGAATAGGGCCCTATGACTACATGACTAAATATGAATGCTACAATTCATGTGGTGACCTGGTGGTCTAGGGGTAAGGTGTCAGACTTCTGTGCTGGAGGCCCGGAGTTCAATCGTCGGTCCCGGCACAGATTTATCTGATTACCAAACCCTTCCTTCACCTCTGACAAGACGTGTATTAATCACAACTTGTGAATGTGAGGAATGCCAGACATCCACCGTGGTTCGGATCCCACGTTAAACCGTAGGTCCTCCATTTCATCTCACAATCACCTTACCATTTACACTTTAGCGTAAGTGCTTATAATACCGAACGGGTAGTAGGACGTGGTGCTGCTAATAATAATAATAATAATAATAATAATAATAATAATAATAATAATACACTTCATGTGAATGATGGATAATATTGTTAATTCTATTGCGGTATGTTTGACTGATGCGTGTGACGGGGTATCGGTTAGATATCACTTATAAGATACTTTCTAAATACATGATGGGTCGACACAAGATGACCTTTCTCCAATACTTTTTAATCTTAACTTATAAAATACTATTAGGAAATGCAATAAAGCATGGAAGGGTCGATAGTAACAGAACAATGCAGCTCTCAGAATAGGATAGCATTTATCTTTGCTGGGTAGTATTAAGGAGGCTGTTGCAAGAAATACAGACACTATATTAGAGGCTAGTGAGGAAATAGGTTTGGAAGTGAACGCTGAAAAGACACAAATTGAGGACGATAATGTATAGATTGATTTGAACAATATATCATTTGACGGAGTTAAGAAGTTTAAAAATTTAGTAACAAGTTTAACTGGCAATAGAAATATTAGATTGGATGAAAGGAAAAGAAAACATTCGGAAAATGTATGCTATTGCTCGGTCAGTAAGTTGTCTACATCTCGCCTGCTTTCAAGGAATGTAAAACTCAGAATATACAAAACAATAATTTTACTGGTTGTTCTCTATGAGTGTGAGACGTGGTCTCTTACCTTACATGACGAAAACAAATTTAGGGTGTTCGAAAACAAGGTGCTTAGGAAGATATTTGCTCCAAACAGGAATGGGGTTACTGGTGAGTGTAGGAGGTTACATAATGATGAGTCACATACCACGTACTCATCTCAAGACATTGTTGGAGTAACCAAGTCTCACAGACTATGGTGGATAGGACATGCAGCGCTAGTGAGAGAATCTTGAACCCTGTTCAGGGTACATACTGACTGGCAAACCAAATGGGAGACCATTGGTAATAAATAACTTGACGCAGGTGGGAGGACAACATTAGAATGGACCTGAGTGTAATGAGGTGGACTGGATAGAACTGGCTCAAGATAGGGATAGGGTGTAATGAGGTGGACTGGATAGAACTAGCTTAAGATAGAGATAGGGTGTAATGAGATGGACTGGATAGAACTAGCTTAAGATAGAGATAGGGTGTAATGAGGTGGACTGGATAGAACTAGCTTAAGATAGAGATAGGGTGTAATGAGGTGGACTGGATAGAACTAGCTTAAGATAGAGATAGGTGGCATACTCTTGTAAGTGTAGCAATGAACGTTCAAGCTCCTAATGTTATAGCTTAACTAAGTAGCAATACTACAGGTTTAAATAAAATATCGGTTTGTATAAAACTACCTGCGGACAGAAGATGTACTATGTTGTCCTATTATTGAAGAAGTCACATGCTCCTAGTTTTTTTTATTTAAATAAATAAACAGTGAGAATCAACATGGGTGTACTGACTGAATCTTGCCGAGGGATGTAATGAACAGATAAAAACAAGATTGCTAATAGGCCTAATCGATAGAAACTTAATTGGATGCCTCTATATTTACAACTAGAGTTTGCACGCGGCTTTACTCGCATTAAAGATGCGTAAATCCACTTTTTTTAGTAATGAAACATCTAAATTACCAAAAACACCATTTCAGACACGTATGAGTTGATGAAATGTTATATATGTCGACAATGCCATACAAGGACTAAGGAACTAAAATAAATTGTTTACAATTTTTCAGTCCTTGCAACAAAATTTGCGCACTTACGCGGAGCTATTGTTATAATGCACACGAAAAGAAATAGTTTCAATTTTTGGAGTCCTTATATTTTTTTAACACCGCGTCTTACTACCCGTTCGTGTTATAGGTTACGCTTGCAGTCCTTGAATTAATCTGGTCTCTCTTATGATGAGGGAGGCATTGTTGAAATTAACACCATGATATATATATATATATTAACTGAATAACTATAAAACAACTAAAAAAGCTATTTTACACTAAAAACAATAAAATAATTGAAAAAGTACTGAAATATAGGGTGCAAATGCAATCACACTGACCTACTGAGGCGCCATTATGTCGAGGTATTGTTGCAACGAACACCAACATAAATTGTATCTTAGGTGGGATGGAAGGGGACGCGAGATAAGGCCAGTGTTTTTGAAGTTTTTATGACAAAGCATTGTTTTGAACAAAATAAATAAAATATTGCTCCAGTACAAACATGGAATTTAATTTTCTTCACATGGTGACCTCAAAATATTTTGAATATCTGTCAAGGGTTTTCTAGAATTTAATGAAAACCTTTCTCTTAATTTAAAAAGTTTGTCAGATAATGTCGCTACACTCTGGACAGATATTCAACAAACGTTGATATTAACACGAGAAGAAAATTAAACTCTATGTTTATACTGGAGCAATATTTTATTTATTTTGGATAAGAAAATGTTTAGCCATTAAAACTGCATAAACACTTGCTTTTTTTTCGTCCCCGTCTATTGAAATAAGCACTCTGTAGTGAGCATCCTATCAGACCAAACAAAATTGTGCTTTAGGTCTAGTACTAAACAGTAAACAAGAATAGTACTCTAAGCGCTAGTGCATTCAACAAAACCGACAACTTTAAATGATAGAAAGGTATTAAACCGACTCCAGACCAGTGCTTGATACATAAAACAAACAACAGAAAGACAAAAATGGTAAAAATTTTATATTTGGTCAACTTATTGTGTATATTATCCAGAAAAAATAGATACTCGACAAAATGTTGAATGTACAGTCAGACAAAGTTTTATTTTATGTATAAATAATAATCAATATACAGAATAAAACTAAATATATAGCTATATTTATGATATAAATGCAATAGTAGAACTAAAAAAAGTACAAATCAAAAAGAGCATGCATCTTACCAACCATTACTGAACCTTTGAGAGATAATCTGAGCCTCTACCTTGATGATCTGAACTTCTAAGCTCGAGAATCTGAGCTTTTAACCTCGAGAATCTGAACTCTAACTTAAAGAATTTGAGCTTCTAGCCTCGAGAATCTGAGATTCTAACCTCAAGAATTTGCATTTCTAACCTCGAGAATCTGAGCTTCTAACCTCGAGAATGCAAGTGAAACCAAGAACAATCTCCAAATGAGAGAACACTGAAACATTATTATTATTATTAGCTGGTCGATATTATTGTTATAAACCTGTGGATATTATTTTTATTAACTGGTTTATATTATTGTTATCAACTTGTGGATATTATTGTCATCAACTTGTGAATATTATTCTTATTAACTTATAACTTATTAACTTAATAGCTTGTGGATTATATTGTTAATACCTCTTAGCTAATATTACTATTAACTAGTGGATGATATTGTTATTAAATTGTATACATTATTATTAACTTGTGTATAGTATTGTTACTAACTTATGGATAGTATTGTTATTAACTCGTGTCTCAGAATAAATGTAAACATTTATAAAATCTTATTTGGACACCCTCAGTTTTCCCCTAGTACGTATGCAAAGTTTTCTATTTCGATGTTGTTTATTGGTTCTAGCGTAATATACACACATAAGCTTTATTGTAGTTAAATGACTATTGTTCTAAAACCTTAAAAGTGTTTATTGAATTATGTTATAATAATAAAGTAAAAATGGTGATAAGCTTGTTAAAGAGCATGTAAATCCATATTTTTACTCAATGTCCAAAACCATTTAATTATTTCTAACTTTTCTAGTAAACTAAAGAGACTGGAGATTTATCTTAAACCACAAATTTGATGTTTTTTGAGATTGAATATTTAATATAAAACTATTGTTTTCCTGGAAAGTGGACAAATCAACACAATTTATTATATGGGCCTTTTAATCCCAATTTATTAACTATGGCATTATATAAATACAGGTTGGAAATTCTCCCAAGCACTTTTGTTTTTGGTTAAGTAAATAGTATTAAATCTATTTAGTTTTTAAATTCCTATGTAAAAAGATTCATTATATTGCAATTAAAATCAAAATATATTAATTATTATATCATCATTATCATTAGCCGTTTCCAACATCCTATCAGGTTAGCTGTATAAAACTTTACAGAGTAAGATGTCTAGGTACTAGTTTTTCAATATGTTGCATGACGATATTATGATATAATAAAACATTTTTTTAACTGTTATTTTGATCCACACCCACATCCCAGATATATTAGATGTGTGAGGTCAACAACTGGTCTTGGAGGACTCTAGTTCGTCTCCACGTGGTGAATTACATTATTTATCTATTAGTTGTATGTAAGTTTATCCTATTGGCGCAAGGACTGAATGTGTAGTGTGTTTCTGTCTTAGTCATATAGTAAGTAAGCCATTTTCTGATATAGCTACTAATATAGAAAGTAAATTATATTACCATTGGTCAAATAATTATATAAACAGCCGCAGTGGATATATAATTATTCTTGTTTTTTTAAAATAATAATGGCCTTGAGATTGATACCATATTCAGATACGTAAATCACTAGCCGCTACTTAATCACCTCAAATATATTTCAAACTATAATAAGTTTTAAAAGTAACTGCTACACTTTGCACACAAACCTTGGTGCATTTCCCCAGGCTACGTAAGTGTAGATGTTAGTTCTACACATGTCTTACCATGCATCGTTCCCACACACGTGTAGTTTATACCACACACCCACACACTCGTATGCTGCAAAGATGTTTCACTCGCAATCGACAGTCTTATAATTATATTCGGTGCAAGGTAGAAACAGCTTCTTGCTCTGACGAGAGTAAAAACAAAACTGAGCGAACACAATTTGACATAAAGAGAGAGAGAGGGGAGAAAAGAATCAAAAATAAAATAAAAACAGCCCTGGTGAGCTCGGATGTAGAAAATCTAGTTTTTGTTGTCGGCTCCATATTCTCCATATGGTAGATATGAGCCAGACTTCTCTATGTAGTTAGTTAGTTAAGGTTCTCTATACGTCATTTGTAGTTTTTTGGACCTCCCCCTGGTCTTCTATACAATCTTTATGTTATTTTTTACTCCTTCCCTTAAGAGCACATCCTTTCAGTTGTCTCGACTCCTGGTTTGACATGTTCACTGTATTATATCCACATGTATGTAGCTACATGTGTGTGAGTTTTTATTAAATAAACCTTCCCTTCCACTACCTTCATGACCTAGAAAACAACTAACAAGAAAAGACAACGGATTGTTCCTCCATTTACATACCTTACTTAACATGCGTGCATATATTAGATCGGTAAAAAATAGGCCCTCATCTGCATACACAACCATATAGAGTCCAACCTCCTCTTTTTAAAGAACCCTTTTTTTATTTATAAACTGGGCCCCTCTTCTTAGTTCTTTTCATCTGCGTTCTCTCCTCTTTTATTTTCTTGTCTTTATGTTTTCTTGGCCATAGCAGTTTATCAGGATATCCGTCAGCTTCCTTCCCCCCTTGGAAGTCGGGTCCATAGAAACACTGTCCTGTCACACTCTTAGTGGGCGCAGGAACAGGACATACTCTTAGTGGGCGCAGGAACAGGACATACTCTGCCACAGCACTGTCCTGTCACACTCTTAGTGGGCGCATGAACGGGACATAGTGCCACAGCACTGTCCTGTCACACTCTTAGTGGGCGCAGGAACGGGACATAATGCCACAACACTGTCCTATCACACTATTAGTGGGCGCAGGAACAGGACATACTCTGCCACATCACTGTCCTGTCACACTCTTAGTGGGCGGAGGAACAGGACATACTCTGTCCACATCACTGTCCTGTCACACTCTTAGTGGGCGCAGGAACAGGACATACTGCCACAGCACTGTCCTGTCACACTCTTAGTGGGCGCAGGAACAGGACATAGCCAAAGGGAAGAGCTGCAGTAGATGGATAATAAAACGCAGTGAACAAAAAACAAACTAAATGTAACTAAACACAAATACTTTACAGCTCAACCTGAGTCCCAGGCATCTTATCTGTGTAACGGGACGAACTAAACTAAACCATTTTAGACGTTGCTTGGGCTAGAACCAGTGCTCCATAGAGTTCTTCCTACCAGCTTAGCCACAGAAACAGACTCATAGGAATGTTGCCTGGGTAGATAAAATTATTGAAATGTCTTCCGTCACATAAATAAATATAATAATAGGTTAGCTATTCTCCAGTAACCTCCTCATAGCTTGTAATTGATACCTTGTGAGACAAGTTTACTGCTTTCACCTTCTGACACCGCTGTGCTCCTAATACAAGCTGTTCGATAAGTCTCAGGCTGACCTTCACGTGCTTTGTCTAACTAGATGTACTTACTGTACATAATTTGTGTTATTATGCAAGATGAATATTACAAGAATTATCAAATCACCAGAAGTTGTTCAGTTTAAATATCGTGCGTATCGTTTAGTTTGGATTTAGGGGCACTTAAAGTGCGTTACGGGAACACGGTAATTAGGGATTATTTTTATTTTGTGATCTGTGCCTTACTACACCCGTATTTGACATCCAACTACTTAGTATTATGATATAATGGTGGATAATGTAGAATTTAGAGTAAATGTACCCGCAATTGCCTGAAGATAGGAAACCCTTTGGTAAAAAGTACATCCACACAACAGGCTAGGATTCCAACCCCTACCTCACCATCAACAGTAAACAAGTTAAGATGAGACTTTTGCCTTTATCGGCTTGCCCACCAGTTCATGTAATTAATCATTGATACGAGGTGTATAGCTCTAATCTAATGTTACTAAATAAACAATTTCAAGGGGTTGTTATTTTGTGGCCCAAGAGCCAGTTTTACCACGAAGCAAAGAAATTCCACAGAATGTCAAAACGTACTTAATTTACAGCTCTATCAATTGGTATCAAACTGGGACCTTTTATAAACATATTATTTGCTTCGAAGATTAGCTCTCAATAATTATAAGTTGAAATGTGGAGTCTCTCAAGGCTCTATACAAAACTCAGTTTGGCAAAATACAACCCAACACTTTTGAAAGTATTCTTAATTTTCATCGATCGTCTAACTCTAGGTAAACATGATAGTTCACTGTGTGGACCGCGTCTTACTACCCGGACCCCCTATATACATGTTTGCTCTAATGTAAGACATTATGAAAATCTACTCGTATTTGTGTAGAAGAGGTGTGAGAAACCATTTAAGAAAATCAACCTCAGTAAACGCGGCTGGGATTCAAACCCTGATATTCCCATGAATAGCAAGCCATATAGGATGGTCATGCTACCACTGATGCAAGCTGTGATAGCTAAGAGTTCGATGTTATTATAGGTCTAGCGTACTGTACAATAAATCAATGGTTCTACCATTGCTGCAAATCAATCTACAACACATCAGATTGGTTTCCTACAGTAGCCCCATGGCTTCTTTGGTGCTGACTGACAGTTCACAGCTGACTTCTGACAGTCAACATTTAGGTATATACCTAAATGTTGACTGTCAGAAGTGACAGCTGCTAAACACATGTTTTTTGTAGATTATATGGTTCGGCGTAGGGATACATAATTTGGTCTGGTATCTTTTCAAAGGCGTCATCTGTCAACTGTGAGCTGTCAGTCAGCACCAAAGAAGCCATGGGGCTACTGTACATGGTATTAAAATAAGGTATTAGTGATGGCCATACAAAATATCATATATATGTTATAAAATGTGTGCAATTTGTTCAATTAAGGTAACACATCTTACTGTCTAAGTACTCACGGGCCACGGCTCAAACTAGTCGGTAGTATAATATATAAAACATATAACTACATGACCCAGCAGAGCCTAATTTCCTAAATGAATGTGGAATCATGTAACTGTACGAACTGCGATCCTTTTGTCACCGAGCTAAAGGGCATTGTTGAGGATGTTCTCAGGTACTGTGATACCCTAGCACGTTCCCACAGTATTATCTTCTCTTGCAGTTTACGTTGCAAGGTCTTGGAGTCCCCTAATGGGGCGACAACCCACTCACCGGCTGAACAACAAAAACAATGGCACTTTTTTTTGTAACCCTGTACCTAAATCCTTCCCAAGTTTACTTGGGATTGGTTATTTTTTTGTTTTGGTCGTATGCAAAACCTCGTCGTTGATGTGTATGCATATGTAATGTCAGGCTTGTAATGAATACCACTCATTGTCTAAGTTAACGTATGTGTGTTTCATACGTGCAGGTATGGATACAGGCTTGGGAGGCTTAGAGCAACAGTGATATAAGAGTCGGGATATACTCGCCCGTGACTCAGTGGTCAGGGAGACCAACTACATGTGTCAGGGAGACTAACTACATGTGTCTGGGAGACTGACTGCATGTGTCAAGGAGACTGACTACATGTATCAAGGAGACTGACTGCATGTGTCAAGGAGACTGACTACATGTATCAAGGAGACTGACTACATGTGTCAGGGAGACTGAATACATGTATCAAGGAGACTGACTAAATGTGTCAAGGAGACTGACTACATTTGTCAAGGAGACTGACTACATTTGTCAAGGAGACTGACTACATGTATCAAGGAGACTGACTACATGTATCAAGGAGACTGACTACATGTATCAAGGAGACTGACTACATTTGTCAAGGAGACTGACTAAATGTGTCAAGGAGACTGACTACATGTATCAAGGAGACTGACTACATTTGTCAAGGATGACTGACTACATGTATCAAGGAGACTGACTACATGTATCAAGGAGACTGACTACATGTATCAAGGAGACTGACTACATGTGTCAAGGATGTGTTTCTCTGAATATATCGTGTGCTGATACAACCTCGCACTTATAGTGTGATATTTACATGTCTGGATGATGATTATGATGATAATAATATTATCAAGAGCTAGATAGTGTCAGTAAAATATCAGTCAGCCATCAACACGATCGCAGACCTTACAATTCTAAAAGCCAATATTCCACAGTTTACTTGTACTTATGATAGTTTTAAAAACACTAGTTGAGTTTCGGGATTATTAACAAGTCATTTCACTATTTTTATCAAATAAAGGCATATGATTTAAGATATCAGCTATAACCAGAGCACAGGTTTTAAAAAATTGACCAATATAATGTTATAAAACGCTAATAAAGACTTAAAATTAACAACAACAAAATGACCTAAAATATAAAAGGAAACTTGGAACGAATCTACAAGAACAGATCCTTTAGCAAACAAACGCCTGCAATTTGCTAAAAATCAACTACCTGCCACAGAAATACATCAAGCCTAGTTGCAGCGCTTCAACAGGAACTGACATTTTTCTACCATTAAAGTAATTAATTTACATACGGGTAGTTTATTTGAGGTCGACAGTATCTAGTCATTGCGACAAAACTGTTGTGGTGAGATCTCATGAGCATAATCTGACAGTGTCAAGGTCATAGAAAACAACAATAAAAAAATAACCATGTGTTTCAAATCAAAAAGTGAATGATATTAATATATTGTCTGAGTAAATATAATATATTAGTCCCGGTGTTGGGACTTATGCGCTTGTTGCGCTGAAGGCTGATGGTTGACAAGGACCACGAGGGACTCAGGAAGGCCCCCCTGTTAATAATACTCTTCATCATACATACCATTATCTAACATGACGGTACTTAGCTGATATCCATTACTTACCCGTACTAAATGCACGGACATTTTTATATGCCTTCCTTCCACCTTTTATTCTTTCTTGTCTTAAAGCTTCACCTTTATTTTCTGAGGACAGGAAACACTATCTTGAGGCAGTTTTCCCACGCACACGATACAGTGGGTTGGTGTGTATAAAACACTTACACTATTACATACACTTGCACTTGGAAATATGACACCACTACAACTCGCAATGAGTGGAGTAGTAGCTAGCACCTGGAACCGCTTTTACCACAATCACTCGTTCTATTTTATCCCACGTGAATAATACATTTAAAACTCCACTGGGATCCACACCAAACACTTGTCTGAAACAACGACGCTTGACCTCAGCTGAGTTTGTTTGAACTAGGTAGAAACATAGTTGACACCACTTTGAACCCACACTATGATGTAGAAACCACGCACCCAAGAGTTCATCAGAACATTTTACAACGGATATATTGTTCCATTGTTTGTGTTTTGTTTTTAAATAAGACACCATTCCTTCAAACAGCCTTGACCACTATATAATTGGTAATAAACCCCGGTGTTTCTGTAAATGTGAGTTGATAGTAAATGTCAGTATCTGTACTGGACCCTGTGTTTGACCTATGGCGGGACTATTGACATCGGTAGACTATCCCTCTTCAGACACACACACAATGACAAAACACTCCGGCCCCTTCTTTCGTTCTGTCGGACTAAACTATCGCGTGAGACATTTAATTAACGTCACCTCTATCATTAAATGCTCATTGCAACTCTAATGCGTGGTTGTGCTACCTACCATTATCCGCCGGCACGAACTTTTTTATTGTTCTAATAGACATCTTGTGATGCCATACGGCGTAGTCTACTTGTCTCAAATTATAACTAGGCTTCTCAAGTACTTGACCTCCTTATTTTTTCTACCCTATCAACGAAATGTGTTTTGTTGTCTAATATGCACTACTGTAGAACAAGGACTTAATATTTCTATATTATTTATGAAACAAATAATTATTGGTTTGAAACACGTTTGAAAGAACAGGGAGTTTCCAGGGCATAGAATGGTATTGTAGGAGGGACTATCTGTTTCTGAACTAGTGAGCTGTTGCACAGCCATTACACGAGGTATCTCCTGATGGACAACACATTCAACTAGATATAAAATAAGAGTCAACAAACGGTTTATGGGAAATTGCGAGGGAGCGCCACATGAGATATGCGAGTGTATATTACAGGCGGAACTTTTATAAGGGTTTAATCACTGCCCGGACCTACAAGTGGTCATGAGAAATACAGGGTGCCTCTAAAGCTATAATATCACTCATTCCTCCTCTTGCATTGTAGATGCCATCTTTTGCGCAACAATGATGCCAGCCAAGGGGAACTTACAGTAAGAAAAACTTTCACTTTTATATTTCAAACACTCCCAATAAGTACACATGTGTATTTACCTCCAGTAAAATGGCTGTACATTTAATTAGTTTATCTTAATCTTGTTAATAATGTCTATATCCTAGATAGCCGGTATTGGCGACTTCTGGCTCGCCGCCCCTCATTGGACCAACTCACAGCTCAGACACAACCCCCCCCCCTCC
>CABFWO010004358.1:31819-44104 GCA_902155825.1 Timema genevievae | reverse complement strand
TCCCCCCCGCTCTGTAGTGCTAGTGTATGAAATACTAGTTCATCAGACACAACACATCTCCTGCTCTGTAGTGCTAGTGTATGAAAGGCTAGTGTATCAGACACAACACATCTCCTGCTCTGTAGTGCTAGTGTATGAAATACTAGTTCATCAGACACAACACATCTCCTGCTCTGTAGTGCTAGTGTATGAAAGGTAAGTTCATCAGACGTACTAATTACACTAATGGTTTTAGGGATTAGGAAGTTTACATTTACAGGAAATATACCCGCATTTCCCTGGAGGGAGAGTGGAAAACGATTTTGAAAAATCCACCCTCAGTACACCCGGCCGAGATTCGAACCTCAATCTCCCCGTCATCGGCAGCCTAGTCTACTGCGAGGGTAGCGCGTTAGACCAAGCGGTCACCGACGCGGGTAATATTAAGTTGATAGTTCTTTACCCAACATTATTAGGGAGCTTCTATAGTATTTGCATTGCTACTTAAATTATAGGTTAACGTCTTCTTGGAACTTTTAAATGTTTATAAATTAAACTTTAATTTTACACTTGAGTTATTTATTATTATTATTATTATTATTATTATTATTATTATTATTATTATTATCATTATTATTATTAACACCGCGTTTTACTACTCGTTCGGGTTATACGCGCTTATGCTAATGTGTAATGGTAGGGTGATTGTGAGATTAAATGGAGGACCTACAGTTTAACGTGGAATCCGAACCACCGTGGAGGCCTGGCATTCCTCACATTCACAAGTTGTGATTAATACACGTCTTGTCATAGGTGAAGGAAGGATTTGGCAATCAGATAAATCTGTGCCGGGACCGAGGATTGAGCCCCGGAGCCCCAGCACAGAAGTCCGACACCTTACCCCTAGACCACCAGGTCACCTTGAGTTATTTTATAATAGAATCAAATAGTCAAAGCTATTATTTATGCTTTTAGTGAGGATTACCCCATCTAGATATCATATTCTGAAAATAGGCTGCGTTATCTGATAGTTCGTGATCTTAATAAACTACACATTTATAGCCGACGATTCTTGCACGTCCATCAGAGACTCTGCCTTAAAATATGAGTGAAGAATAACCCCCTGGGCTAGGGACGATTCCTGGATAGCTCAGTGGTTAGAGCATTGGTGTACTAAGCGAAAGGTCCTGGATTCGATTCCTGTGTCCAGGTGTCATTTTTCAAATTTCAGAATATTTTATAATAGCTCAAACAATATGTGAGGTCGTTACAGTTCAATTATCCTTTTAGAAAATATAGAAAAAAAAAAGTGATAAAAAGTGAAAATATTTTACTATATTATTATTGTTCTTCTATATGTGGGCATGTTGATAATATCTATCAAAAGTGACAGTGGCCATGGCTGTACGTATGAACACGTGAAAGTAGAAACATTCGTACTATTTTCTTACATAATACCTCTATTTAAAAGTGAAACAATAATTTGATCAACGTACTTGATGAAATCGTTATTTCTTCCTCAGCATGTAGGCATATTACCTATAGCTCGCCATTGTTGTTTATTAACATTGTACTAATTGTACTAATTTGCCCTGCAATTTCTAGCCTGTAGATAATGTGCCTGACACACCGACCCGGAAGGAAAGGGTCCAAGCACCACGACTTCATTATGTATTGTCATTGAATGGTTTACTTCCCTCCTTCCAGGCGTATGTTGACAAATCCTCTTACCTACACAATTAATTATATTTTAATATATCATTTACTGAAAAGTTGTCAAACTAAATAGCATTATTAATAATGATAATAACCAAACATTCAACACATTATTAATGATCTTGGTATCGAAAGTCTATTAATATATTGTGACATATTTCACCCATGGCAAACAGACATCTGTGAAAGAGTAAACTAAGTCACATTCAGATTCAATCAAGATTATAATGTATGTATTTAATAAAGGTTCGTTAGTCCTAGAATAAGTGACGTCATAATTACCTGCACCTTACACCCAATATGACTCCAACACGAATCTTTCATTGATTTTTATTTAATTGTAAGGCGTACGAAGCATAAATACTTTTATTAAAATAATTTAAATTAGTTATAAAATGGCATATGGACACGGGAATCAAACCAGAAACCCTTGGCTTTGTCGGATAGTGTTACATCACTGAGCTATCCAGCATTTTCCCCATGTTCATAGTTTTAAGGCTTGAGTCTAAAATGGACATGTGTAATCATCTGCTGCTTGAGCTTAACATCGCATCGGGGCCACAGCCAATGACTAACCAGGGTATTCGTACAAAACTAGTTCTTTGGTGTAGCCTATTCCATGTTTAAACACAAGATGGAGATATAAGTTAGTACTAAGTTATATAAACACTTGTTCATTTTAAAGCTATCGAGACGTTATTGGTGAAGAAATGGCTCGGCTCTAATTCACAAGAAAAAAATATCGAATTACTGCAATATAGACTTAGAGAGATATTTGTTTGACTAATGCGAGCAAACAGTAGCTCTCACACACTTGGACGTAGAGAACCAGATAGCTCTCACACACTTGGATGTAGAGAACCAGGTAGCTCTCACACACTTGGACGTAGAGAACCAGGTAGCTCTCACACACTTGGACGTAGAGAACCAGGTAGCTCGCACACACTTTGACGTAGAGAGCCAGGTAGCTCTCACACATTTGGACGTAGAGAACCAGGTAGCACTCACACACTTGGACGTAGAGAACCAGATAGCTCTCACACACTTGGATGTAGAGAACCAGGTAGCTCTCACACTTGGACGTAGAGAACCAGGTAGCTCGCACACACTTTGACGTAGAGAGCCAGGTAGCTTTCACACATTTGGACGTAGAGAACCAGGTAGCACTCACACACTTGGACGTAGAGAACCAAGTAGCTCTCACACACTTGGATGTAGAGAACCAGGTAGCTCTCACACACTTGGACGTAGAGAACCAGGTAGCTCTCACACATTTGGACGTAGAGAACCAGGTAGCTCTCACACACTTGGACGTAGAGAACCAGGTAGCTCTCACACACTTGGACGTAGAGAAACATTTTTAAGACTTTAAAAAATATATATATATATACATTTTTAGAATTTCAAGTATTGTCGAATATCATCAGTATCGGTGGTCATTCAAACTAAACGTCAGTCTTATCTAGTCTGGTTTGTCGGTAGCGGGAAGGTCGGAGTTCGTATTTTGGCCGAGTAACTGAGGTGTTATGTTTTCTCTAATCGGTTTGCCTCTTTACCTCTCCTAAAATACTAGTACATATCATCTAAAATCTCCTTCCTCATCCTTGGTGCACTAGTATAGTTGAAATGCGTGCATGCCGCACCGGGAATCATCCGTCAATCCTAGAGTCAGTTGTTACTTGGTCTCTTGTCTGTTGATACAGACCTTTGTAAATACTCGTGATACAAGTGATTCTCAACAGTCAAGGTCTCTACTTCAACTCCCGCGCGAGAAGGAACAAGATGTAGAGATATAACTGATTTAATTCACTTACAACTGTTTGTAAACAGTTCTAATAAGATTGGTCGCTGCAGATTACTATACGATACGTCTATGTTTCCATCACATCCCAGTACGAGTGTAGATAGAGCACGATAGCACGATATATCGATGTTTGACGGTCACTTTTGATCATCATTTATTCAAAGATACATCAATGCATGTTGTGTGCTAACATCAAGGAGATATTACTTGCCCATTTATGAATATTTCACGATATCAAATAGTGGGGTGTTTCAAGTGTGCACAAGACAGTACACAAGTTGCATGTTGATTCATTGAAGGTATTTTATTGGAAAAAACAAACTATGATGTACTATAATCTTCTACAAAAGTTACACAGAACCTGATATTTCTAATTGTTTTATTTCAATCAAAGCTTGTGTTGTGCGTTAGTCAACACAATGGATAGTATATTAACCATCAAGTTGAATAGTATGATAAGTTTTAACTACTACAAATCTTATTGGTATTACACAAAGTAACGACGGGATATACCTAGTCATAGTAAGGATGGTACTCGAATAACTCTGTACTTTATTAACAAGTACTTCAACAGTACAGTGACCTGCTTCAGTGGCCGTACGGTCTAACGCGCCACACTCGCAGTAGAGTAGATCACCGATGACAAGGAGATCCAGGTTCGAATGTTGGTTGGGTGTACTGAGGGGGAATTTTTCAAAATGTTTTTTCATAAAAATGTGGGTACCCTTCCTCTAAACATAACCTTACTAATCCCTAAAACTATTAGCGTATTTAATATATAAGCGTATAACCCGAATGGGTATTAAGATGCAGTGCAAAAAAAAAGTACAATATAATTGAAGATAAGCTATATATTGAAGTGGCTTTATTACCGATATCATAAGGTTTGTAATTGGTTACCTGGCGGTCTAGGGGTAATGTGTCGGACTTCTGTACTGGGGGTCAGGGGTTCAATCCTCGGTCCCGGCACAGATTTATCTGATCGCCAAACCCTTCCTTCACCTCTGACAAGACGTGTATTAATCACAACTTGTGAATGTGAGGAATGCCAGGCCTCCACCGTGGTCGGGATTTCACGTTAAACTGTAGGTCCTCCATTTCATCTCACAATCACCCTACCATTACAAATTAGCGTAAGTGCGTATAACCTGAACGGGTAGTAAGACGCGGTGTTAATAATAATAACATATGGTTTGTACATTATTCTAGTAACTTTGATAATAGTTCACTTGTTGTTTGCTAATAAATACTTCTACTCTGAGAGTGGCATAGTGAGAGACATGAATGTTAAGGTACCATGGCGCACAGGCCTGGAGAGAGGAGAGGAAATCATATTTTAGACTGAGCAACCAGCCTCCAGAGTCAGTCAAAGGCATACATTATAGAGCTGAGTTAGCTATCGGGCAACTTGTAAAAAGTGGGATCACGGACAAAACGTCAAGTTCATTTAGTTTAGTTTCCTGTAACAGGGAGATGGAAGTTTGACTCTCGACCGGGTGTGCTGAAGGCAATTGGGTCCCCAATCTTCATACATGAGAATGTTTATACAATTCATCGAGGCTGTAGCCAGCCATTAATTTCAGGGGGGGTTTGGTGGGCACACCCCCCAATTACCGTAGACTAGAAAAAAATTATAAATGATAAACAGTTCTAGAAGATAACTAAGTGTTTTTTAATGGCAAGATATCCCCGTAACTGCCGAAGGCTAGGAAAAAGTCTAAATATTAAGCACTTCTAGAAGCTCTCTGAAGTGCTTTTTAAGGTAACACAACCCCCTGATTTGTACTTGTACCTTAATTCTGATATTGTTTGAACCATAAATAAAGCCATATAATTATAATTAGTTCATAAAATTTGTAGAGGGGGGTTGAACCCTCAACCCACCATGACTACGGCCTTGCACTTCTTCCAAACTGTATATTCCTAATTCCTATCCACAATGTGTGTTTATGTATGAATAAATCAAACGAGTAGCTAGACTTGGTGCAAAGTAGCGTAATTATTAAAGAGTAAATAAAATGAAAATAGATGACAAAGCCATATTATCTTTACAATATCTTCTACGGATGGAACATTTTAAGCCATCTGAATTACCCATTGGTGTAGTAATACATTAAGTAGGTATAATACTTTTTAATCTATCAGACAAAAAAATATAAATGATCTGATTTTAGAGAATGTTGGCAGTATTCAAACAAATAAAGTCTCACCTCTCAGGGGAAATTAGCCAATCGGCCATTAGCGTCGCCAACACATTCTAGCAACAACTTGATTTTGAATGTATTGGTGTATGTCTCCAGTATCTAGTGTTTGATGTCTCCAGTATCTAGTGTTTCATGTCTCCAGTATCTAGTGTTTGATGTCTCCAGTATCTAGTGTTTGATGTCTCCAGTATCTATTGTTTGATGTCTCCAGTATCTAGTGTTTCATGTCTCCAGTATCCAGTGTTTGATGTCTCCAGTATCTATGGTTTGATGTCTCCAGTATCTAGTGTTTCATGTCTCCAGTATCTAGTGTTTAATGTCTCCAGTATCTAGTGTTTGATGTCTCCAGTATCTAGTGTTTCATGTCTCCAGTATCTAGTGTTTCATGTCTCCAGTATCTAGTGTTTAATTTCTCCAGTATCTAGTGTTTGATGTCTCCAGTATCTATTGTTTGATGTCTCCAGTATCTATTGTTTGATGTATCCAGTATCTAGTGTTTGATGTCTCCAGTTTCTAGTGTTTCATGTCTCCAGTATCTAGTGCTTGATGTCTCCAGTATCTAGTGTTTGATGTCTCCAGTATCTAGTGTTTGATGTATCCAGTATCTAGTGTTTAATGTCTCCAGTATCTAGTGTTTGATGTCTCCAGTATCTAGTGTTTAATGTCTCCAGTATTTAGTGTTTCATATATCCAGTATCTAGAGTTTCATGTCTCCAGTATCTAGTGTGTCATGTCTCCAGTATCTTGTGTTTGATGTCTCTAGTATATATTGTTTGATGTCGCCAGTATCTAGTGTTTGATGTCTCCATTATCTAGTGTTTAATTTTTCCAGTATCTAGTGTTTTATGTCTCCAGTATCTAGTGTTTGATGTCTCCAGTATCTATTGTTTGATGTCTCCAGTATCTAGTGTTTGATGTATCCAGTTTCTAGTGTTTCATGTCTCCAGTATCTAGTGTTTGATGTCTCAAGTATCTAGTGTTTCATGTCTCCAGTATCTGGTGTTTGATGTCTCCAGTATCTAGTGTTTCATGTCTCTACTATCTAGTGTTTGATGTCTCCAGTATCTAATGTTTCATGTCTCTACTATCTAGTGTTTGATGTCTCAAATATCTAGTGTTTGATGTCTCCAGTATCTATTGTTTGATGTCTCCAGTATCTAGTGTTTGATGTCTCCAGTATCTAGTGTTTGATATCTCCAGTATCTAGTGTTTGATGTCTCCAGTATCTAGTGTTTGATGTCTCCAGTGTCTAATGTTTGATGTCTCCAGTATCTGGTGTTTGATGTCTCCAGTATCTAGTGTTTCATGTCTCTACTATCTAGTGTTTGATGTCTCCAGTATCTAGTGTCTCATGTCTCCAGTATCTAGTGTTTCATGTCTCTACTATCTAGTGTTTGATGTCTCCAGTATCTAGTGTTTGATGTTTCCAGTATTTAGTGTTTGATGTCTCCAGTATCTAGTGTTTGATGTCTCCAGTATCTTGTGTTTGATGTCTCCAGTATCTAGTGTTTCATGTCTCAACTATCTAGTGTTTGATGTCTCCAGTATCTTGTGTTTGATGTCTCTAGTATCTAGTGTTTCATCTCTCCAGTATCTAGTGTTTGATGTCTCCAGTATCTCGTGTTTCATGTCCCCAGTATCTAGTGTTTGATATCTCCAGTATCTAGTGTTTCATGTCTTTAGTATCTAGTGTCTCATCTCTCCAGTATCTACTGTCTCAACACATTACTGTCACTGTCGTTGTGATGAAGTGTTTGAGAAATGACGCCGTTGATCGGTTCTTAAGATCACACCTGGATCTGAAAGAGGTACGTAATGGTCTCGTTGATTCCACACGCCCTTATTGCTATTTAATACGTGACTCCAGTTTAATGTGTGATAGGCTCACCTGATATAGAGCGAGCTACTTACTCTCTTTCCTTCATACCCGAGCTACAATCACCTGTTTCCTGCTAATACTGACACTGCTCGTTGTTTTGAGCCCTGGAGAGGAAACATTTAGCTTCATGTCTCGCAACAAGTGAGCTATTACTTGACGCACACTTTATTAATACATTCTTATGACTATATATATGACTATATGATGGGTAATGTGCAAAATCTGGATAATCTATGCATCAGCAGGGAGATATCAACATTATTCAAGTGAATAAATCAGAAATAAATATAATTTTACTTATCACTATCTGGATAGTCTCAACATTAACTGTCAATACATAGTTAACCTTGAGTGCTATTTGTAAAACTAGGCACGTTTCAATACAGATTATATTTTGGGACGTTATTTTGATCTGAGAACTGAAGTTGGATCGTGGAAAGTCACTAACTTGCGAGAAGCCTCATTTTAATGATCTATTTTCCACTAAATTAACCTAGCTTTGTCTAACCTAACTTAAACTAAACTAACTTAACCAACCTAACCTCAACACTAAGATTTTACACTATCCAATTGCGAGTGGATAGTACCGGATAACATCGGCAAAAAAATATTCATTCCCCTTTCACTTAACATTAACTGTATAATATTTTCTTAATCCAAGTTCGGACTTTACCTGTAGCACACCCACACACACGCACACGCACACCCACCCACGTACCCACACACACATCACACACACACACACACACACACAGTAGTCCCTATCACACAAGGAAGTTACAATGGTAGGATGGCGCCAACTCAAGATTTCTAGTGTCAAAATAAAGTGAAGAGATTTAAATGTTAGAAACGTACCTCGTTGGCCACATGGTCAAAGGCGTCAACCTAGCAATAGACTAAACTGCCAATGACAGGGAGATAGGAGTTCAAGTCCTGGTAGGGTACTGAAGGTGGTTTTCCACTCTCTTTCCACGCAAATATGGGTAAAATTCCTCTAAGATCAACTTTCCTCATTCCTAGATCATTAGACTTATAATTATTAGATTATTAGTGTGTATGCATATCTCCTGAAAAGGTGTTAAAGCTCAGTGCTAAAACAATAACAATGTAGGACATTTGTAAGTACTCGTGTATGGAGCAATACACCCAACCAAGTATTGAACATCGGACCACTCTCAATTAAGTCAGTTCACTCCACTCAACCAACTGGTTCAGTAAGTTTGACGTGAGTGGGGTCATTAGCGTTTGTACCAACACGCACATCGGTGGGTAGGAGGGTTGAGGCGTGAAGGGAATCAGTTGTGGTTTGTTGGTGATGGAATCCCGGTGGGGCAAAATAACATATTATTTTAGTAAAGGTCCTTCAATCTTTTCCTCTCAACATAATGCGGGTACATTTTAACTAAAGTATGTCTTTTCCATTTCAAAATGCTAAGTGGCAAGAATGAACATTAAGTGAAATGTAGTGTAAAAAATTATTAAAGTAACATTCTTGTATTTGAAGTGTTAATCTAAATACACGTCTCAAGTGGAGTCTCTTGGAGGAGGATTCCAAGCACCTGAAGCTTGCTAACAGAATCTAACAGAGGAGGATGCCAAGCACCTGAAGCTGGCAAACAGAATCTAACAGAGGAGGATGCCAAGCACCTGAAGCTAGCAAACAGAATCTAACAGAGGAGGATGCCAAGCACCTGAAGCTGGCAAACAGAATCTAACAGAGGAGAATGCCAAGCACCTGAAGCTGGCAAACAGAATCTAACAGAGGAGGATGCCAAGCACCTGAAGCTAGCAAACAGAACGATCTCTACCATGGCTGAAGCTACAAAGTGTAATCTTCCCAAGCTAGACCCTGTCATCACTTCAACCATAGCGAACATACAGAAACATGGGTCGAGACTATCCTTATCTTGTGACACGTTCCATACGTCATGATATTGATCGCTCGATCCGTTAAACGTACTAAGAACCATTATGTTACCAATGTTATGTTACTCTCACTATGTTGTCCAGGGAGGTGGAGCAATGTTACTCTCACTATGTTGTCCAGATAGGTGGAGCAATGTTACTTTCACTATTTTGTCCAGAGAGGTGGAGCAATGTTACTCTCACTATGTTGTCCAGATAGGTGGAGCAATGTTACTCTCACTATGTTGTCCAGAGAGGTGGAGCAATGTTACTCTCACTATGTTGTCCAGATAGGTGGAGCAATGTTACTCTCACTATGTTGTCCAGAGAGGTGGAGCAATGCTATATTCACTATTATGTCCCGGGAGGTGGAGCAATGTTACTTTCACTATTTTGTCCAGGGAGGTGGAGCAATGTTACTCTCACTATGTTGTCCAGGGAGTTGGAGAAAAACACCTACATAAACCTTTTGCTAGAAAACGGATGCTTCAAACCTGAAGATCCTAAATTCAAGCAATTTAAAAATTTAATCTGCTAAAATATTGAATACATTCATTTTACAAGCCTTTGGATAGAACTAAACCTGATCAATTGCCTTCTACAAATTTCAAAGATGAAGTGGTATTAAAAGTTATAAAATAAAGTGATCTTAAAACTGACCTTGAAATTCTAATGAAGGCAGCCAACATTTTAAGAAGAGATATTCAGCAGTCAGAAGAATTGAGATTTACTGGCTCATTTACTGGCTACACTTCACCTCCTTGGCTTTCGGCTTTCTGCAAGCATGCAATTAAAGAAACTGGGGTAATTCAAAGTGATAGAAGAATGTCATATATAAATTGCAATGCTAACATCCTTGCTCAACTCTTGGTCCAGCCCTATAAAACCGATAGATGAATATCTTACAATACAAAGCAAGAGGAAAGTAATATTCAAAACCACTGTGAAACTTCTTTATCAGTTGAATTGACCCTGAACCTGCACAAAAATATACAATCTTGAAAAGTGATTTCGAAACTTGCTGATCTAGGAGTAACAATTACATACTCAAAAGTTCTCACTATAGAAGCAGGTATTGAAGAGGTTGTTAAAAAGGAAATTCTGATGGATGTATAGGCTTAACATCATAGTTAATCAGTAAACAATTAGCATAGCTTGCATTAAATAGCATTGATTATTTAGAGGTGATAATTTGTGGTAAGGACACACTGCATGGTACAGCACTTGGTCTATACCAAACAAAAATTTACTATTTCAATACTTTGTCACGGTATGGGATTTATAAAGTGATATCGTGCCGCATGATGGGCGCCATTTGTTACGATCGTACTTATTAAGTTTATTCCATGTGACGATTCTGCATAAAGACCAGTACAAAACACGTCTGTTTTATTTGACGATACCATGAGGGAGAGAACAATATATCCCTCTGTCAAGACGAATACCAAACTTCTGTCGTCTTTCAAGGCTTGGGCCTGTCTGTATTCCCCGTAGTTTTGTATTCTCAAACTCAGGTCACTACTTGATTTATTTACATCTACCAATGGGGTTATTTTATCTGAGCGCGAAAACTAAAAATAGGCATGGCTTAACTATGCACCTGCTCTTAAATACTGCGTAATACAACCCGGAAATAAACCAGGCTTCGAACACGTGCAGCTAAACGAAAGAAAAATAGAAACATGGCTGTCGTTTAGAAAAGATGAATTTAAATATTAATAAGGATGGAAAAATCAATGTCATTACAACTTATGAAAATACACTAAAAGTAATTCGAAATTTATCATCTGAAAAGATTGAAAATGAAATTGGATTGTATGTACTGTCTTGTGAATAACCGTCACCGTAGAAAGGACATTTGTCTCTTGAGTTAAACAAAAATACCACGATATTAAATTCCAGTATGAAAACAGATCTAGCATGGATTGTCGGTTATTTGCAATTTCCTAGCAATGAATATAATTCAAAACAAAAATTTTCCAGAAAATGGAGTGATTTTAGCTCTCTGTTGACACCTACACCACCTTTAACAAATGTGGCATTAGTTCCTCCAATAATCAGATTACCACCAACTAGTTATGGCGTGTTATATACACGGGATTGGTGAAAGCCCGAGCAATAACAACCAATATATTAGGTACTGAAAGACAACATGCTTAAGTCCTGACCTACACTTGTACGATATGAAAATGAAACTTTGGGTTTCAAGAGAGGATATGATACAGTAGTTTTATTTCGTCCTGGAGAACTCCATGTAATATTTTGGGCACTATGTGCATAAGGGAGTGGAAAGGAGGGGAATAGGTCAAGCATGGGTAGAGGCGGGTATATTTTCACGTAAAACATCGAAATTCTCAGTGGAAGACATCTTCACAGATCACTTGAGGCTCACATTGTAACCTTGTTGGCACTGTACCAGTTGTACTTTAATCAGTTTCTAATGAATGAACCACAAGATAAAGATGGCTTCTAGGAGCTGTTGTCGTTGTCATTGAAACAATCCTACTAGAAAGATGTCAATTTTCCAATAGATCAAAGGAAAAGCCTTAAGGTAGCTGCTACCTTAGATGCTTTAGACAAATTAGACACATTGGATATCTTTACAAAATGTAAGACTGCTGAAGGAAGTTTCAATAAAGTACAACAGTTTATTATGACTTAAATTAAGCATCATTCTTAAAATTGAAAAATGACACCTGGACACGGGAATCGAACCCGGGACCTTTGGCTTAGTACGCCAATGCTCTAACCACTGAGCTATCCAGGATTCGTCCCGTGCCCATGGTCATTCTTCACTC
>CABFWO010004358.1:0-30666 GCA_902155825.1 Timema genevievae | reverse complement strand
AGAGCATTGGCGTACTAAGCCAAAGGTCCCGGGTTCGATTCCCGTGTCCAGGTGTCATTTTTCAATTTTCAGAATGATATCTAACTGAACCAACTACCATTAATATAGCTTCGGCTATTTACACTTAATTACCTTAAGCAGTTTGAAACAATACTACAATTTATTCGAGCTACGAGGACAAGGAATTTTTCACTGCAGATGATCTATTGAATTGCTTGTCAAATAATTTTTTGCTCATGACCACATTAACTATTCTTGTAGTTGATTTCATTCCTATGTGTTGTTCAACCAAAGCTAGAAATTTTTTATCCTATAAACTTTTATGATTGATTTGTACTCCCAAGGGGTCTTTGAACAAATTCAAATAGTTTTTAGAGTTGACAATATTGTGAAATCAGCAAAATCCATAAATCCTAGATGGCCACCCAAAATAGTGTACATTTAATTATCTTAGATTGTAATTCACCTATAAAGGTCATTTTTGTTTTAAATATATTCAGGCTTTCATCAGGCATTTCATTTTACATTATTTACGAACAAAAGAAAACATAATGGCTATATCACAAGATGGTTGCCCTAATAAGTATAATGTACGTGTGAGACATTATTACGAATCATACAAAACGCCTATGAATGGCATATTGAGTTTAAAAAATGATACTAATTAAAATTTAAATATAAAATCATTCTTTACGCTGAATTAAAGTAAAACAACAGAAGTATTTGTTACAATAAATAATAATGATTCATTTACTACCACTCATCATCCAAGCTATCAGATTCAGCAAATTCAACCTGATTGCAATTCCCATGATAATCCTCATCCTCAGGATGATAAACATCTTCATCCTGGTCTATATCTTTAGACTTGTCTTGATTAACCCTATCTGCGGAATAACCTTCGTTCGTTACTACAGATTTTACTTTTTAGTGAATGTATTTAAACACACTTCTTTGCTGGAGCAGTAGCAATATGATGTGCACGTAATACGTTATTTTTGGTATCCACAAGCCTCACTGTCTTGCCTTTTGCCTTACACTGACATTTAAGTGTACCAATAAGTTCTGGTGGAGCTGTGTAACCATTAGCAATATCCGGAGTTGGGCTTCCATCCTTTAAATTCCACCCGGATTGAGTTATATCACCCGATTCATCTGGGGGTGCATTCTGGTTGCAAGCTCTCCACAATATCACCTGAAGATGGATCCGAAGAACATTCTGCAACATGTTGGGGACGTTGGATGATTTTGTGACTTTTCTTCTCGTTAGTGAAGAGTTCAAATCTAGCAGACTCCGGCGATGTCCCTGGCGATTGACCATATAAGGTGGGGAAGTAGCCTGGAGCAGCCTCTATTAGAGCCTCCGATGTAGCATCAGCCTCTCTCAGCACATCAGCTAACCCGTTAAATTCTCCTGCAAGTAACGTTTTCAGTGCAGTTGCCTTATCTTTACCGAATGAATACGAGGTCGTGTTACAGCCGCTGAGGGCATGCATGCCAAGTAACTGCAGACATTTTTGTCCAAGTTTAGCACAGGTTCCATTGATATCAAGCACCATTCCATCCCACTACTCCATTGCACTCTGGAATCCATATGTTCTCGATATACCCAATAGATAAGTAGAACAAACACAACTGTGTCATTACTCAGAAAACGGATAACACCTTTATCACGGTATGCAGCGTCAAGGATAAACGATATGACTAAAGGTAGCATCATCATGAATCTCAACCTTGACATTTTCTTCAAGACTGAATAAACCCAACACAATTGCTAGTCTTTTTTGTTGCACTTGCTCTCCATTATTGCGTTCCTTTTTGGAAGAGGGCTGGTGACGGTGAGATCATAATCGATTACAATTTCACCAGATTGGCCTATTATTTAATGGTCCTTGGCCGATACAATTTTGTATTTGTCTAAGACAATGGCTTTCTCAGTATCAGGATAGTGACTCAAACGACCCTTGATCGAGGCGATGAGATCGGATGAAGTGCCTTTGAAACATTCAATATTATATACTAGTAGCACGAGTCATTATTGAAGATATAATTTGTTGTAAGAGAGTGAAAATATGAGAGGAATTTAGATAGGCACCTGCAAGAAACTATAAATAGCCAACCTGAGGCTATTGTGTGACCGCACCTTGCAGGGTGAAGGACATATGTTGTTTCCAGCAATGATCTGTATGGCCAGTTTTGGCTCATGTTACCGTGGCTGTGTTCTGAGTGGTTGCAGGGTATAGTTTCAAAACCAACAGTTTTTGAAATCAAGAGCTTCTCTCGTGTCATTTGGCCGAGAGCTGTCTTCAAGTACGGTGTGTGTATGCCACCCACATACATAGTTAATAATTTCTTTTATCTCACTGGTAGTGTTTTTCGTGTGTAGGTGTGAGTTTCAGCCGCACATATATATTTGTAGTAATAATTAAATAAAACTATTTGCATTGGTTGCAATTATCAATTAGCAAGTTGAACCTATTATTCGACGACGCGTATTTCCACTATACAATCAACCAAAGTAACGTGCTGAGATATTTATATCTACATTTCTTGTTAACACACATATATATATAATATATAAATATCGTGTTATACCATGGGGCGGCCAAACAATATGGTAGAACAATTGTGAAATGTCAACAATGACAATAAGGTGACCTGGTGGTCTAGGGGTAAGGTGTCAGACTTCTGTGTTGAGGGTCCGGGGTTCAATCCTTGGTCCCGGCACAGATTTATCTGATTGCCAAACCCTTCCTTCACCTCTGACAAGATGTGTATTAATCACAACTTGTGAATGTGAGGAATGCCAGGCCTCTACCGTGGTTCGGATTCCACGTTAAACTGTAGGTCCTCCATTTCATCTCACAACCACCCTACCATTACACATTAGCGTAAGTGCGTATAACCCGAACGGGTAGTAAGACGCGCTGCTAATAATAATAATAATAACAATGACAATATCAGGGTCTTAGGGCATACACCAAGTCGTTTGACCAACGACGATTTATTGCCTTTCCTGAGACAACCCTGTGTATTATTGAGCGGAGGAGGCACTCAGCAAAGTTCATAAGCAAAGAGTGATTGAAGGTCCATATTTCGTCTTTGACCATTCATCAGTAGCCATAGAAAAATGTTTTCCGGATCAATGACAGACAAATGTGATATTTACACATCAATTATTTATAAGTAACCTAGTGGCGGCCATCTTGTGATATGGCTACCATGTTTTATTTTGTTGGTAAATGGAAATGCCTGATAAAAACATGAACGGATTTAAAGCCAAAATGACCTTTCTAGGTGCATTACAAATCAAGATAATTAAATTTACACTATTTGGGTGGCCATTTTGGATTCATGGATTTTGCTGTAGTTTCCCAATATTGTCGACTCTACAACAGATTTTAATTTGTTCAAGGACCCCTTGGGAGTCCAAATCAATCATAAAAGTTTATAAGATAAAACATTTCTAGTTTTGCTGTCCACCAAATCGAATATTATATATTTCAACAGTTAAAGATTCTGTCACTATTATAGACTTAATTTTAAAGATAAAAATTGGGCTCTAATTAAACTCCTTGACGCCATTTTGAATTTTAGGTTAGATGTCATATTGGATTATTGTAAAATGGCCAACCTATTTTTTCTGTTGCCTTAAGGTATATAAATTCATAACCAGGTGAAAGTTTGCTTTTAACAAACAATCTGCACGAAAAAACTTAGCGTACCACAATATAAATATGTTTTCCTCATAAAAACAAACTTATCCTCTTGTTAATTTATATAAAACTCTTTATATATAAATTGAGAAAAAATTGTTTATATATTTTTAACAAATATAAAATTTCCAAAAAACAAAAATTGATTGTAAAGTACTCTAGTTTTTTTTTAATTTGTAAAAATAAAATTTATTCTTATTTATCTTTGAAAAACTGTTAGCAAAAATTAATTTAAAACCATTTCAGGGCCAATCTAAAATTTAAAATTTTATTTATCTATCATAAGTAGATCACTTTAAAATTAATTTATTATAGAAAAATAAATATATATATAATTATGTATCATGTAAAACAGTACCCAGATAACAATTTTGAAAAAACTCCTTATAGCTGTTTTAAAAATATTTAAATTTTACCAAAATCAGTCAACAATAATCTATGATAAAATATTTTTTTCTAGAAAAAAAAGTATATATATTATTATTAATAATGTAAAAAAAATCTTAAATACTCATTTCAAACCAAGTCACTTGATCAATTTAGTAAAATATTCAAATTCAAAACAAAAAAACAGTCATTAGTTAGTACACAAAACTTTTTTTCCCCAAAAAAAAGTACAGCTTTATTTGTTATGTTAAACACTCCCCGGATATACAATATACGTATTACATTATATTACATAATCATTAGAGCCATTTTCAAAATATTTTTGACTGTGGAAAATCGCTCGTCAATAAACAACACTTTGACAAATATTTACCCAAAAACCATTTATACAGTGTTATTATGAGAGGTCAAATACACCCTTGATATTCATTTTAGATAAAATATTTAGAACCATATTTGAAGAATCACTAATAATAATAACCTGGGACTAGGCTCAGTATCAAATAAATGTACCGAGTTATTACCGTATACTATATAACAGACAAACAAACAAACAAACAGACATGGGGACAAACATAATGTAAAGAATGAAAAATACACTCTTTTGGGTTCGCACACAAATAAAACATAAAGATTCATTATAATCTCTAGGTCGAAAGTTTTCAAGATAACAATCAACATTTTCTCTTGATGCGAGAAATTAAACACTATTTTGACTTGGCTTGACGTATTAAATAATATTTGACTCCTTATTTCCAAGCATATAATAATCTATCATGCTGTGACGTGTACCTACAACGTAGTGAAAGGAACGATTGTCAATTCCCCACCCCCCGAGAATATAATACACTGGCACTAATTGTACTGCATGTGGCCTACATGAGAGATCAATGCGGGTGTGTGGCGTGTGACAGTGAACAATGATATTTATCAATAACATTTCAACTTCAATTATCTTTGGTAGGAAACCCGTAATTAAACTAATTATTGGCCGCACCCCTCCAAGACTTGTAATTGATAGTTTCCTCTTGAGAGCTGTCATGCGGGACGACCTGGCCTGCCTGAGAATGGGAGGCTGGGGTTCTAATCCCAGCCAGGTGTATATTTTAATAAATGGTTTTCCACCCTCCCATCGCGAAAATACTAGTACAAATAGTATTTTATTCTATGTTTCTAATTCCTACCCAAAAATTAAAATATGCTGATATCATAGATGTGTAGTAATACTTTGTTCGTGTACATCATTTAGAGTCGTTTGTAAGACGGTACAGTCATTAGTATGGACTAGTTTAGTGAAATAAATGTTTATTTTGTTTTGTAATGTCACTCACAACCCGTTTGGGCTATACGCGCTGCAGTAGTCGAGCCGGGAAGTTGTAAAATATGAATAACTAACAGAGCCATGAAATTCAGCTTGGAGGGAAGAGTAAAATAAAGTATAAAAACAGCTAAGAGTGGAAAATCCCGTGGCTCACTCTTGTGGCAGAGTAATATGGAAGTAGCATATGACAAGGAATCCATAAACAACTTTTGCAGCCACTTCAGAATAGAACTAAAAAAAAGGGTTGAATGGATTTATGGACTATGTTGACTGATGAGGAAGACATTTTACAGGACCTCAAAGCTTCCAACAGACTGCTGAACGTCAATTATTCGTAGTTCTGCTGAGTGTGAACGTAATTTTAGTGTAATGAACTTCTCCACTATGCCACTTATTAACCATGTTGCATAACTAATGTTCATAGAAATCACTGGACCCCCTTTAAGGCAACGGGATACATCAACATTCAGACCTGGTTACTGCATCATCGGTCAACAATGGATATAAAATTGCGCCATGTCTAGAGATGTGAGACGGAGCATTTTCAATTATTATTTCTCTAAAATAATTTCAACTAATTGAATGGAACTAATGTAATCAAGATATAGATATCCAAAATGCCAACGTTTATACTTGAGATTAATTTCTCCTAAGGTTGTTAACACCAGAAACATCATCAAACGAGCTGGGGTGGCCGCACGGTCTAACGCGTTATTCTAGTAATAGAATATACTGCTGATGACGGGGAGATCGGTGTTCGATCCCTGTCGGGTGCACTGAGGGAGGTTTTCCTAAAAAATTTCCACTCTTACTCCACTAAAATGCAGGTACAATTCCTCTAAATTAAACCTTCCTCATCCCTAACACATTAGCATAATCAGTACATAGGTGTATAACCAGAACGGGTAGTAAGAAGTGGTGCTAAAAATAATTATTAAAGAGACAAATGAATGTGAGCCTTTGTAGACCCGTTATGTTCATAACTCATACTTTAATTTTATATCATCAATAAGTTAATTAAAATATGTTTAAGGTTGGCCCGACATTTGTCTTCCCTCTTATCCTCTGTGCTTCCCATCTACCCCTCCCCCCCCCCTCGTGCCCCCTCCCCTTACTTATAACCCGCTCGTCTCTTAACCCACTAGATTTGGAAGTATATTAGGCTCTAGGTTCCACCTATACAATTTAACTTCTCCTCAACAAGTCTCCACTGCACAACATTTTCCAATCCAAAATTTCCCGGAAAATGTCCATCTCTAGCTATGTCAGGGACGAAACTGTTCCTGAGTGCATTGCGAGTTATCATATAATTAATACATTGAGCTACATTGCCATTAATACCCGCTACCTTATAACATCTTGTCTCAGTAGCTATAGAACAACTAAAAAATATTCTAAGCTAAAAAAGATCCTATTCCAATTTGATATTTAGAATGTTTGTTCATACATTTAGTTTAAATTGTGGTAATAACCACCCAGGTACCTTTTTCCTTAGGACTACACCACTGGCTATACGCATGTATGTTTATTACACTGATGTGTTAGGTATAAGGAGTGATAAGTTGGAAGAAATATACCCGCATTACCGTATAATAAAAGTGGAAAACCATCTATAAAAAAAACCCTCATGTACCACGACCGGTATTCGAACCTCAATCTTCATTATCAGTTAAGTCTACTGCGAGAGTAGCTCTTTAGACGACGCGGCCACCGAAGAGGGTCTATTCCTAATTATACTATCGTTTGTTTCAATCCCGGCCATCTACAAACAAATTAATTCCATTCAAACACTTTTCAAGAAGATCTGCGGGGTCACAGCGACTAGCAAATATGTCTACTTAACTTTTAGAGCAATGAACCACTGTCCCTCGCGCCACGGTGTGTTTTCTATAACTAAGGTTTTATTTTCTGTGGGGACATGCTCTTGTGTTATCTGACTTCCACAATATGACACAAGCTCACGTTTGATAAAAACTGACAATATTTGGCACTCCACAATAGTACACACTTTCTTAGATTGTCTGTGACTGTAGTTTACAAAATCATTTATCAGTAAACTTCAATCAATTTCTCTTGGAAAAAACACACAAAATATATTCTTAATGAGCATGTAGCTGCTCTTTCTGATGGCTATTTTGAACCAAAACTTACATTCCATTTATCCTGAACATTCCTTGATGGATTACACTATGGCCTCATATTATAAATTACCCCATAGTAGAATAATGAAAGGTAAGTTTTCTAACTTTCAGGGTAAAATGGAGTGTACAAGCTATTTTTGAAATGTTTATATTTTTTAAATATGGTGTATTATTAAACTTCCCTCAAAAAAATATTCACTCCAGTAAACAAGCATAAGGTATTATTTATCATATTTTTAAATTTAATTTTAGGGCTGGACAGCTAATTCCAAATATCCCTCTAAGGAACCTTATGAAAACCCTAAGTATCAAGGTTTATACAGATCAGTAAAACGGTTTCGGCTCCAGGTCGAGATACAGGCATACAGATTGACAGACAGACGGCATTGCGAAAACAACTTTTTTAGGCTCATCCGATCATGAAACGTTTATATCCATCAACACACCAAATTCCTTTTTTTGGTGAGGATCACTACATTTTATCTCTCAGCTAATCATATCAAACTCGTTAATCAGTAACTCGCAATATTTTCTCCAAAAGAGTCCAATGTACTAGAGTGTACAGCAGCACATGCCGTCATCGTGGTGGCAGCTGAGTGCTGTAAAGATGTTGTTTTGTTGCGCACGTAATTACTCATTGTTTTCCATGAGTATGTAGGTGTACATCTGTGAGCCTGTTGCGTCCTGCGGGCTACAAGTATTCTCCCGTCATAAGCAACAGATGGACAGTCTCAGTGCAACAGTGGCACAACTACAGGGGACTTGATTCATCACAATGATCTGGTTTGGATGCGTTTTGTAACCTAAAGACTGTTTTAACATACAGCACATGAGTGCATAAAGCCGCGGTCTTTGTGTTATCTTAAACAACCCAATATTCAGACCTAAATAACATTTAGAATATATATTAGAACAATGTTCTATTTTCCGTACGTGGTACGTGGTATGGTATTTGTTAAAAAGTGAGCTATGTACCCGGGTATAGCGGGTTTGACCTATTAGATTGCTTAAAATGACAAGGTTGCTCAAATACAAGTGTATTTTAAAATGTATGAATAAAAATACCCGTAGCAGATTCTGGATTTTCTTATACTATAGTCTTTAAATTGAAAAATGACTCCTGGACACGGAAATCTAACCCGGGACCTTTGGCTCAGTACACATATGCTTTAGCCCCTGAGCTATCCAGGAATAGTTCTGTGTTCAGGGTCACTTTTCATTCATACTTTAAGGCAAAGTCTGTGATGGACGTGAGTAAATACTCAGCTACATATTCAATATCAGATAACGCAGCCATCTTCTACTCGGGAGGTCATTATGCTGCCAATCGTGCAATGACAATAGTTGTACGAATGCACATATTAGAATGGATTAAATAGCAAATATATTATATTGGATAATTACTGCTATAGCTGCATCTAACCGTAACTAACAAACATAATAGCTTGACTATTTAATCCGTCTTTTCTTTTACTAGTTCAATGTATGTATATTTGTACATATTATATATATAATGTGGTCATATAAGTAGATACACTATACATTATATATATCTCTATATACATACAATATAAACAGTATATATAATATATATGTATATACGTATATTATATATGTATATATTATACATACATAATACATGTTCATATATTATAAATATTATATATAATATATGAACATACATATATATTACATGCACATATATTATACATATTATATATACATGAAAACTCTTTAATACTAAAACATACTATTTTGCTGACACTGCGATCAAACAAGTCAATTAAAGAACTGGCCTAAAGGTGTTATTTGATTATTGAGATTCACTTAATATGTTTTTTATCCATCTTGTATGGACATGAAACCCTCACCGGTGGGCACACGGTACTTACATCAAGTCCATATAGTCTGGATTGCTAGAGACAGGAAGGTTGGGGTTCGAACTCCATCTGAGTGATTACTGAGGTTAGTTTTTCTCTCTCTCTTCTCCGTGAAAGAGTGTTAATTTCCTCTCAATATCATCTTCCTCTGTCCTTCTAATTAGTATAGATAATATATAGTGAGATGGTGAATAACACAAGACTCGAAAGATTCTAAAGATTTATGTAAATTTAGGATGTAAAGTCGTTTTGAAAACCACATTAAATTTCCGTATGTTAAGAAAGTTAAAAGTTGGATTGCACCATTTTACAAGTATAATTATAAGTTATTACAAATAATGATTCATTTCTTTTTATGTACTATTACTAAGGTAAGATAGTTCATATATTCTATCTAAGACATACATATTAATAAATGTACAAAATGAGATATTTTTAATATATTTAATAAAATTATTTTTTATTCATAAGCAATTAAACAGTGATAAAATTACATAACTTTTAATATTATTTAAGTAATCTTCGTCTTATACCCCGATAATTTGATTGTATCCCATTTTGTAGCAAAATATGTAATTATTTCGGAATAATTTTGTTTTTGGCCAAACATTACTCTTTAATTCTATTAATGTGGCAGAATTTCTCATTGAAAGTATAGATTTGAAATGTCTGTTTCATAACATTACTTGTTTTGACTGTACTGATTGTAAATACATCACGGACAACACAGAACATGATATGCCAAGCCTAGACCTGGTCGAACTACCCACACTAAAGACACACTCGTGTAAAGCGTATGCTCCAGAGCAGGGGCACACAAACCTTTTGGGCAAAGGAGCTCTTGATCCAGAACAAATACATTCTGGAGCCCTCATAAATTTGTTCACACTAACATTATGAAAATTCAATAAAGACAGTTAAATTTGAAATTTGACAAGCACAAAAGGATAAATAAACGGGAAACATTATATATTCTAGCTGTGTCTTTAGAAACTGTATTTTATTCAGATTTGTGACTAATCCTAAACTGATGCTATTTTATAGTATAAAAAACAAATACAGAATATTCTAAAATTTTCCTTTGATACTTATTATCCATACATTATAAAATAACAACAATAATAAAGTAGAACGTTATCAATGTTGACATAAAAAAAGTTTGTATTTTGTAAAAGGTCTTCCATAATGTACATTCGTAAGAAGATCCCGGTGTTTTTCAAGAACCCTGTATCATACTTATTATTCCTTTTTCGTCAGCACATCTTACTACACGTTCAGTTTGCACACATATTAACTACTAGAGCTAGTTTGTCAGGGACAAAGGAAGGTTGAAGGAATCACATAGCACCAAGTTGTCAATGTAATATACAGGGTGAGGCATTTAAGTGTGCACACCTTAATATCTCGAGAACAAAGCACTATAGCAAACTATGCTTCAAACAAAAGTTGTTAGGTTTCAAGAGGGGAGCTTTATTTAAATGAAGTATCTTGTACGTCCATATGTGTAAACAACTTAACTAAACGTATAATTTTTGTCTATGCTTAGGCCGTATGCAAGAGTGAAATGAGTAAAAGTGAAAAGTGAGTAAGAAGTGATTGGCGTTGATTAGTTTACCAAGGCCCGTTTTCAAGAACAAAGCTGACCGAGACAGGGTCAAGTGGGGTAGTAGGTGTCAGGATTCAATGTGTCAGCAAAAAAGTACTTGCCCCCTACCACACTTGACCTGGTAGACTTCTCCTCTTAAAATAATCAATACCCCAATTTTGTGGTCTCTAACTTCATCATTGTACGGACATAGGATGGATGTGCCAGAAAAAATAGCAAATATCAAACGGTCTCAACCTATTTCCAACTGTTTCGAGAACTGTCGAGCCATGATTCGATATTTTTACTAGATCTTTAATTTTTTTAAGTTCTTTAACTTCCAATTTTATGAACTTCTCCGTGTAGTTGCTGTCAATTGCCCGTAGATTATATCATCATCCTCAGCTGAGCGTATTTAATACTGATCTGACTGAATGCTATCCTATGAACACGAGGCAAAGCTGGTAAAAAATGCCTGAAGTAGCCCCCCAATAGTACAACTTTTTTACCCAATTGGAGAATTATATCAATTATATATTCTACAACGATTGATTGCATTTAGTACATGACTTAGTGAACAGTTTGATTTTTCTGTTGTCGGTTGCATCATTCGATCTTGTTTTTATGCCGGAAGTCTGTATTTCTACTAACGTTACAGATAATTTGTATAATGAGTAAGAATACTTTTATTTAGAGTTTCCCGGAGTTAAACCAAGACACGGGCAACCGCGTCTTTGTTCATATAAACAGAAACTGTATCAAAATGTCCGTAGTTTGCATTCAATCAGCGTTTAAATTTATTTGTGTATAACTATAATTCAATACTTCAAAACATCAACTAAGCTAGCTAAAAGCAGAACAATATTATTTGACAAAGAAACAATTTTTTACTCTTTAGTATGAATACGAATACGAATCAACAAAACTCTAAAGAAAGTAGTAGGATGTATTCGGAGTCACCCAACAAGCGATGCTGACGTCCCTTCCATTGGTGCACAGGTCTACTGTCACAACTTTAATGGTGGGCTGTCGGCTTTCCATCATTTCACGATAGTGGCTCACCCACCCTTCCTCGCATTTAAGCTTTCGTGCGACACCACACCTCAGATCACTGTAGAATAGTCCACATGTCTTTCTCCCACTAGCTATAGCTTCCAAAACTCTTTTCTGGCCCACTAGACTGGAAGTATGCACTGTAGCCTAGCTCTAACCTTGATTTCTAAACTTGTTCTTCCACCCTCAGAGTAACGATGCTACACCTCCTTCTACCCTTCAAATCCTCTCTTCTTCACCGTTGTTGTATGAGAATATCTGGCAAGCCGAGTCGATTACACTGGTCCAACAAACATAATTGCCCCTTGGGGTGGGTTTGAATCCATTTCAGTTTTAGCTACCTTCACTAGAAATAGATTTTTTCCATGTTCCTATGTCAATAATCATTTTCACGCACACTACGGAAAAATAATAAATCCTTTATTTAAACAGCTGTCTCTTCTCATTTTCATACATATCCTGGAAAAATTTCCTTAATAGAAACAGGTATCTTTCCTCAACTTCATACTCATTCCAGGAAACCTTCTCTCCACTTTCCAGTGAACATTTGGTCTTAATGTTAGACCAGGAAATTTGACCTCAGCTGACTCAATACCATTTTCCGAGGAAAACTTGACCTCACCTTACCACCTATCGCCCCAAATAATTTCCGAGGTTAATTCAAGCTTGTCGTTGTGCCACTCAACTCTAAACAATTTTCCAGAAGGTATCCCACCACAGCCAACTCCATATAGTTTTCTGAAGAATATTCGAGCTCATCAAGCTACCACATAACTCTAGATCATTTTTCGATGAAACTTCGAGCATAACTGACTCCAAACGATTTTCTGGGGGAAAATTAAACTTGATCCTCAACAATTTTCTGGGATCAATTCAAACCTAGATAACCTAGAGCATTTAAAAAAAAATTCAAGCGTTTCCTCATGTCAATAGCCTTTAGATCGTTTTCCTGATCTTAGCCTACTCCATACCATTTGCCGGGGAAAGTTAGACCTTATTGTACTACCTACTAGACAATTTTCAGAGGTAAATTCGAGCTTAGCTGATTCTATGGCGTTTCCCGGGCTAGGTTCGATCATATCCTACCACCTGTCTCTGTAGCACTTTCCTAGGAAAACCTTAGCTTAGGCAGATCTATAGAATTTTCCTGGGGAAAATTCAATCTTATCTTGCTACAACCTGCCTCTAAAGAATAATCTGAGGAAAATTTGAGCTAAGCCGACTCTATAGTATTTTCTGGAGAAAATTCTATCTTAACTCTTTGCCACCTGTCTCTAAAGCTTGTACTTAGGAAAATCCTAGCTTACCGGACTTTATAACATTTTCTTGAAGAAATTCGGAATCATCGTGCTACCTCTTGATTCTAGACCATTTTCTGAGTAAACTTATCCTAGTTGGAAATTCGCTATCCATCCATACCTACCATATGGGAATTTGGTTTAAACAGCGTACAGCTCTCTCTCTCTCTCTCTCCAATGTGTGAACTTACTTAAGTCGGTCAAGTGCGCATCCCTACTCTCCCTGAACAGAGTCACGTTTCAATTGGGCGAAGATTGGAAATTTCTAGAGTACTCTATATAGGCTTGATCATTTAATATAAAATCATTTGAATTACTTATTTCTAGCAAGTACAGTTCTATTTTTATGAGTACAGTCGGTAATATGAAGATTGTTCCCACAAATCTTATATACCTAGAGACGGGACGCGGCTACTACGTTTACAGTATAAAGAGGACCAACAAACACTTTGGCTGACGAATTATCTCCGGGATGGATGATAAGTACAGTCTGTGGTTGTCCTAAAGTTTCTAGGTGCTGGCCAACGCTCAGCTGAAGTACATCTTCAAGGCTGAGCTGATTCTTATTTGTAAGGGATTTACAAGTTTATTAGAACCCTTCTATTAACATTTGAAGCTACTTATTAATCATTTCCATACTTGCAATTATGATTAATACAAAGCTGCATCTGTAGACAAATTAGTAAGTTCTTGTTTTGATAGCTTTTCCAAAGTCTATCTAAGAAATACTAGACTTTTCCATGCAACCTGTACCGAAGTTAGAATAAAGTTACTGACATGCTAGGATCCCCTTAAAAACTATCTCGTTTAACGCCTTTTCCTATAACCGTAACCCGTTAAGTTAACGGGAATAGAGAATTTGCTTTCCAGAAACTAACGTCTAATTAACAGTTGTTTATTATTTACCTTAGACATGATGTTGCACGTGTTAATTGACAGGTATTTTATGCTTTCATCGAATATTCAACAACAACAAATAAAGCTTACAGTTACCCTCTCACATCAATGTATATTCCAAATGTGCCTGGGCTGTACCCGCCAAGACTAAAACTGAAAAGAACGTTACTGTTGATATAGTAAACTTTCTTCATCAAGTAACAGCGAACTGTTTGCCTTCTTTACACCAGCTTCAGACTGATAATGGGTTAAACTCTCTCTATGTAGATTTCAAGGTTCTTGTGGGAAGTAATCAACGTATACCAATTTCAAGGATAGGGTCGTAGAACGATTCAATCGGAATATAAATAATAAGGTGTGGACACGATTCACGGCTAAAGGGTCGTATCGATATATCGATATGATTGATTCTTTAATCAAAGAGTATAATCCGACAGTGCACTTGACCATTAAAATGATACCTGATACCTAAGGAGATTCGTACTATCCATACCGTGTATACACTTCCAAGACTGTTGAACCTACACCAATCCGGTGATATCGTCCGTATTAATAAACACTAGGAAGATTTTCTTAAGAGATGTAGTTCAAATTGGTCAACTTAACTGTTCAATGTTCATAAGGCTGTTGAAACGAATCCTAGAATGTTCTTGCTCGAAGATATATGGGGTAGGTAAACCTATCCTTGGAGGATTCTACACTCATGAGATGAAGAATATATCGCTTCTTGATGTTTACCTTTTTGAGAAATATGTCAAACACAAAGGAGATAAGGCTTACACCAAATTTCTTGGTTCGACAGTTCACATAATACATGGATAAATGTGGCAAATATTGTATAAATTTGTATCGAAAAATCTATTTAAATTTAATATATTACTCCTATTTCATTGCCAGTACTTTCTTCCACCGGGTGATAGGAGTCAGGCGGCAACCGGTTTCTATAAATATTTTTTCACTCCTTATAATTTGCAGGTAGTGTATGAGTGAAACTGAATTGTATGTTGTCTTTCCAACAGTGCTATGTTATTTTCTTTTGAAAATGAATTTACCTTTATTCATCCATTTGAAATATATTATTTATATCCAGTTAAAACGTGGTTTTTATTCTTCTACTTCATTGCATCCAGTTAGCTCTGGTAATTCACGCTGAAGATATTTTCTTAGCCCATAAAAAACTAAATGACAGTGCTATTTTATATTTGAAAATTAATATCACCTTTATTCATCCATATGGGATCGTTAAACTGACGGGTGAATAAGGAAACAATCATTGCAGGCCCGGTCTTCAAATATGAGCGTCCATCACTCAGCGCATGGGATTAACTCCATACAATACCTTAACCATCCTTGTCTAGGCAGGTCCCTTTGTCGTCACCAAAGCCTTTCCTTGACGCAAGGCTGAAGTCTGCCACCTCCTTATTGCTATCAGAATTTAACACAATAGATATTCACGCTTGATTGAACGAACACAATAGTGGCTTGAGGATTCATTTCGTTTTATTGTACTGACTGTAAGATGAGTTAAACATATATATTAAATCATTCATGAAGTAAATTATAATATTTAGATAAACAATAAGTAAAAGAATCAAGATATGTTTTGATGTAGCAACATAAATGTCCGATTTACACTCTGTGCTATATGTGTCAACTTGGCCACCAGAATTTATTCCACTTTGTTTTTGAAAACGCTCGTCAATTTTGCTAAGCTAGCAGTCTACTGGTTAGTGCTTGATTTTCATCGTAAATGTGTAGATTTAACCACTTATTTACGATTTACTATCGGTGACAAAATTTGCATCAAGCTAGCCACCTGGTATAAGAAATAATATAGCTACACATTTTTTAAAAAACGCCTATCATTTGTACTTTGTGCTGGATAGTGCTCTATTTTCATCGTTATTGCTGACAATTTAAGGCATTCACTAAATATGTATTATGGTTAGCTAAGTTCATAGCAAGTTTTTGTAAATAAAACTTAATAATCTATTATGCTACACCTAATACTTGGTAACCATACCCTTACCACTAGTTAATGCGCCACCATGTCAAAATATTAAATCAACCATACAAGTAATTTTAATTTTGGTTCGTTCTTCCATCATAGAGTAACACGATTCTTCTTTGTTGGAGTGTTTAATATTTCCTACGCGAGGTCTCATCTAATCCCGCATGCGCTCGATTGACTTTAAGGTCCGGGGATTATTCTGGCCAGTCTGTAAGTTACAGAATAAACAGAGAGCATAACATTGCTACTAGACAGTTATCTCTGTGACAGGTTGGTGGTTGGTTCAGGAGAGTGCTCAACATTTCTACTAGGCAGTACTCTCTGTGACAGGTTGGTGGGTGGTTCAGAAGAGTGCTCAACATTTCTACTAGACAGTTCTCTCTGTGACAGGTTGGTGGATGGTTCTAGGGTTCTCTCTGTGACAGGTTGGTGGATGGTTCAGGAGAGAGCTCAACATTGCTACTAGACAGTTCTCTCTGTGACAGGTTGGTGATGGCTCAGGAGAGAGCTCAACATTGCTACTAGACAGTTCTCTCTGTGACAGGTTGGTGGATGGCTCAGGAGAGAGCTCAACATTGCTACTAGACAGTTCTTTCTGTGACAGGTTGGTGGATGGCTCAGGAGAGAGCTCAACATTGCTACTAAACAGTTCTCTCTGTGACAGGTTGGTGATGGTGCAGCAGTTGGTGCAGCAGGTAGAGGAGAACTATCCTGATGAGCAGGTCGACTGGGAGATGGTGCATGATGCAGGATGCACTTGTGACGATACAGAACTGCCTCATCACGTGACAGCAAGAGATGATATCATCACTATGGTCAATACTTCGTTCGTGGGTTTGCTAGATTCCCTACCAGGTCCGCCAACGATCATCACCATATCCAGGTAACTATATATCATAGTTAGCTCCATTTGACATTTTAATATTGTTGTAGTTACCATATTCATCTGTATTTGACACATTAGTAATATTGTATTTATCATAGTCAGCTGTATTTGACACATTATAGGCCAGTCAAATTGTACTTAAAAATGGGGTTTGACGTAAATAATTCCAACAGTTTTGAAACTTGGGATACGTATACATATGTATGGCCTCAATTGTATACTAGTTCTCATACTTCGTAAGAAGTGAGCTCGCGCCGCCATCTTGTATAAATGGCGCCTAAAAACGACTTTTGGTAAAAATCTCAGTATTGGTGGGTCCTAGGGGAAAATATGATTTTTAAAAAAATCTTTCTTTTCCCTACAAAAAAGGTTCTATTTATTTTTCCCGTAAAATCTATCGTTTTTTAGTAATCGCCCAATATTTCCGCCAAATTATTACCAAATTAGCTAAAATAATGTTTTTCTACAATATACTTTTTAAATAATATATATTTTTATTGTTATATCAAAGTGATTACCGCCAATATATTATATAATATATTACGCTTTATGTGTTGTTAATAATAGCTATTTATTAAGTTGTCATATCCCATAACATCGAAAAGACGCCTACTGTATTTTCTGGGTCTGTGGTTGAGAGAAAAGGATGGGAGGACTGACATGGGTTTTTTTGTTCACCAAATAGTTTAGTGATGCTTTATATGATAAACTTTATTTACATTTACATAATAAAAAGTAGTTAATGTTGCTCTTAGCTATTAGTTAGATAGTTTTATTCTCTTTTACATAGATGGGACATCAGCTACGAAAGGCAAATTTTTTTTCAACAGGTTCATCAAGTGGGTCGTCATCTTCATTTTCTTCGGGAAAGAAAGTATCCTCTCGATGAAGGTACTCTACATCATAGGGTGCGACTTCAACATTTAAACACGAATCTCCCTTGCACTTTGCACATATTGCAGAACATTTTAAACCGACTTTTCTGCAGCCACACAACTGTGAACATCCTTTTTTGCACTTAGATGAAACGAACTTTTGGACAGCTTGGGGTGCAGGTTCTTGAAAGTAGGAACAGGGAAAAGACCGTGTTTAGGCCATTTTCAGCCCCTCTCTTGAGGAGACTTAGTGATTCCATACCACTGTTGAATCTGATAATAAACTCGTAGAGAGTGTTCTCGCAAGGCTGCTTCGGTCGGAGGAAGTGATGCAAGATTGACTTTATTTTTTGCGAGAGATCTTGCAAAGCAGTGGTTTCGATGGAGATTGAGGGATTTATCTTCATCTCCTGCCCCATGAAGAGCTAGAACAATTTTTCTTCCAGCAGCTTCTATTTGTTCCTCAGTGGAGTTGGGATCCTTGAACACTTTGACAGCCTCTTGTAAACTCAGGCTCTTCTCTAAAACTTTTAAAAATTTAATTTTTTCTTGTTAGAAGAATGAACAGGTGGTATGTATCAGAACCACTGAAAGCGTGCAGAAATATAATGTTTTCAGCTGATACTTTGTTCCCTTCTAAGCATTTGCAAGACTTACAGCTGGTTAGAAACTTTCCCTCTACTGGGTTTAAGAAAGTAAACGTAGAGATTTTTAGTACATGTTAACGCTGACACAAGAACTAACAAGTCAACATCCTCGCCAACAACAACAGCAGATTCATACTCAGTTGACATATCTATTGCTGTATTTACAATGAGTGTATCAGCAAACAATGTATTATACATGTAGCAGTCAGTCAACAAAGAAGATGGGAAATGTAAGACAACGTAGACGCTACCAGTGTGGATCAAACAGCCCTGTGCTCCTTTCGGATGTTATGGGCTAGAATAACATCATAAAATACTTTTAAATAACAAGAAATACAGTTTAATATATTAAAAATATGTGGCAATAATTAGTTTGGCATAACAATACAAGATATATAGTACTAACAAAAAAATTATAATATAAAAACACAATTTTGTCGTATTTGGTAATAATTGGTCGGAAAGATGGAGTGATTATTTAAAATCTATAGGTTTTACGAAAAATGTAAATATGACTTTTTTTTGTAGATAATAAACATATCTTTCTCTATGACCTAAAATTACTGAAACTTTCAAAAAAAAAAGTTATTCGGCGCCATTTTTCCAAGATAGCGGCGTGAGTTCACCTCGTAAGAGGTAAAAAAACTAATGTCTAATAGAGGCCATACATTTTATGTATAAGTACCCCAAGTATCAAAACTGCTGGAATTATTTACGTCAAAAATCATAATTTGACTGGCCTATTAGTATTGTTGTAGTTATCATAGTCAGCTGTATTTGACACATTTGTATTGTTGTAGTTGTAATAGTCAGCTGTATTTGACACTTTAGTATTGTTGTAGTTATCATAGTCAGCTGTATTTGACACATTTGTATTGTTGTAGTTGTAATAGTCAGCTGTATTTGACACTTTAGTATTGTTGTAGTTATCATAGTCAGCTGTATCTGACACTTTAGTATTGTTGCAGTTGTCATAGTCAGCTGTATTTGACACTTTAGTATTGTTGCAGTTGTCATAGTCAGCTGTATCTGACACTTTAGTATTGTTGTAGTTATCATAGTAGCTGTATCTCACACTTTAGTATTGTTTGTAGTTGTCATAGTTAGCTGTATTTGAGACTCTAGTATTGTTGTAGTTTTCATAGTCAGCTGTATTTGACACTTTAGTATTGTTGCAGTTATAATAGTCAGCTATATCTCACACTTTAGTATTGCTGTAGTTGTCATAGTCAGCTGTATTTGACACTTTAGTATTGTTGCAGTTATAATAGTCAGCTGTATCTCACACTTTAGTATTGCTGTAGTTGTCATAGTCAGCTGTATCTGACACTTTAGTATTGTTGTAGTTATCATAGTCAGCTGTATTTGACACTTTAGTATTGTTGTAGTTGTCATAGTTAGCTGTATTTGAGACTCTAGTATTGTTGTAGTTTTCATAGTCAGCTGTATTTGACACTTTAGTATTGTTGTAGTTGTCATAGTCAGCTGTATCTGACACTTTAGTATTGCTGTAGTTGTCATAGTCAGCTGTATCTGACACTTTAGTATTGTTGTAGTTGTCATAGTCAGCTGTATCTGACACTTTAGTATTGTTGTAGTTTTCATAGTCAGCAGTATTTTACACTTTATTATTATTGTAGTTTTCATAGTAAGCTGTATTTAACACAATAATAATGTTGTTTGTATTTACTCATGTATTATTTATTAGACATTCTTGTATTTTTATGTCATAAATTTATTTTACACATTTATATTTTTGTCTACATTAATTAAGAGATTTAATAACCATGAAAATATATTGATAACAAATTAATGTTGTAAAGATTATAGTATTGAAGAGGTATCATCAAAATTATTATCAGAAGTGAAAAACCCACACATATGTGAACTACTATCTTTATACCAAGCAAGGTTTGGTTGTGCCAATACAGCAGTGCAACCGGCTGTTCCATACAGCTCCTACTAGTTTGTCAAACGCTCACTAGGTGGCAGGCACTCCCTCTAGCCGCTAGCGCATCAAGCGTCGTCTGCAGGACGGCCGGCTTGACTGACCTAACTAACAAGTACATGACGGTACATGGGACAAAAGTGAATTTATTGGAATATCTCTGCAACCTGTTCATGTAAAGGGATGCTTTTTTTTTCAATAACTAGGGTAATAACAAAGTCGTTAGCATAGTTTAAATGGTATTTTATTTTAAAACATATTGATCTCTATATTTGGACGTACGCGATTGATTATTTAAATAAATAACACAATCATTAAAAAACATCCTATAAGCCTACAGTAGAGGAGGATGTTATCTGGTATAATAATGAGTTAAATGATAAAACCAAATGTACATTTTTACAAGAAAATAATTAAATAGCTGTTGTGATCAATGACATACTGTAGTAGAAACTACAGTCCTTACAAACAATACATTGTCGACTGATCATACAGAAGAGTTCATTGTATCACATTAAGAATTGAGATCAAAGATATAAAATAAAATATAGTCCTTACAAAAGCTTAAATACACTATCGTAATGATGACCGAGAAAAAAATAGTCTTTACAAAAATACATTGTTGACTGATGGTATAAAAATGGATGCTGTGTCACATTTAAAAGTGAGATTATTGACAAAATAAATTACAGTATAAACAAAAATCTCAAATACATCGTAATAACTAATGACATTGTAAAAAGTACAGTTTCACCAAAAAAATTATATTACTAATTAATCACTTTATTTCTACTCACACAATCAAGGAGATTGTGCCAGGGTTTGTAGATAATGAGATCACTGATACAGCAGAAAGTACGATCTTAATAGAAAAAATTCAAATACTCTTGGGATCATTGACCTAACAAAAAAAGTGTTTAAACTTTACGATGTGGTAGCTAATGATTTAGATAAGGAGCAATCCATTATCATTATAAAAACAATTATAATAAATATCGTAAATATTTATTTTATAACACGAGATTTTGTTTCAAGTTTGATGTTCTGTTACAAGATATTCAAATCTAATACCAATTTATTAATGTCTTATCACGACACAAACTACACTAAGAACCTAATTATTATGTATGATTAACTAGGGCCTAAACTAAATCAAATCAAAATCAAATAAAACTGAAACGACAAAGCCGTGAGTTTTCTTCCAGCTCCCATTTCAATCTTGATATTAGATTTAACCAAACGTTTATTCTTTTTTTCATATTTTGGTTCAGAAGGTATTAAATATAATCTTACATTCTTATTTTGCTGTGGGCTACATCCAAAATCACAACACTTTGGCATAAGTAATTAGTGAAAAATAAATATATTTCCCACACTAGACCGGTAGATTTATATGGTGACCCAAAATAAAATGCTATAAAAGAGCTTTTGGTGTCAAATTAAAGGCATGACTTTGCAAAAAATAATAGTCCAAAATCCATCCTGATACAATCCAATTTACCTCCACAATATTGAAAAAATGACGGACTTTTCATGCCTTCCTATTAAAAAAAATGCATTCTACAAAATAATGGCGTGACCCTAAAATTAAATGCAGTAAATTCCAAACAAACTTGCGCCTCAAGTATTTGTTTGTAAGGTGTAATATCCTCATGTTATTACACTTGAAAGAACGATTGTGAGATAAACATTTTCTCTGGAACACTCACACAGTGGATAGCAGGCAGTGTTGACTATAATATGTCTACACTAGATGTAGAAAGAATATTCCATAGGATGGGGATAATATCCACATCAACCTATCTCCAAACACATCCTGAAAGCCTACTGTCCGCAACAAAAAGATGACTGATTATTCTACTTGAAGAAGCTGCGCGAACCAATTTTCAAACCGAGAATCGAACTTCTGTTTTCCTACACGTTGCGATGTACACTGAACTTCCTCTTACTATGGCTCATTCAGGCCTAATTGGTCAGGATTTATGCAAGATTTATATACGGAACAGAATGAAAGTTTCAGTGATGCGCAATTTCTGCCAGCTATACCCCTAGAGCCTATATTACACATCCAATATGTAAATACTCAACACTTATTTTCATTGAAGATCAGGCAAAGAATCTTAATATCACTACATCATGTTTGACTTTCGACCAACCATTATGAAGTCCTTTGACATCATAAAAACAAGAGCTAGAAGATGATACACAGATCGGGAGAATTTCACACGCTGATGAGTTTTCTTGAAAGAATTGGCAAACTAATGTCATGATCAGGTTTAGAAAATGCTCTGAAGACCATTTACGTCAAAAACAACAGACTAATCTAAGCAAAACAATAGCATGTTTAATCATAGGCCAATTTCTAGTGGAATCAGATTTAGTAGATATACTTCTTTAAAAAAAAAGTTTTGAAGCATTGCAAAAGTGATGGAGACAATGCCTGCAATGCCAACATCTGCAAAACATGTAGCAAGATGTTAATAAAGCGAATATTGATGTTGCTTGTAAAAACCAACCACTGTTACAGGTCCAGCAGATCTTAAGCAGTATAAAGATGGACTATGTTCTACATCCTGAACAGTAAAGTCATGGTTACCATATCTCGGCTATGTAGATACAGTAAAAGTGTTAATTCGTGCTGAACGTTTGGGAGAATGGAATTACCTTTAATCACTGTTGGTCGTATACTAAACCTATTTGTGTCTACAGGACATATTAATTACTCTAAAAGTGCTAGATTATATATGCAGAGTATGCTAGAGCTAGCAAACATATATCCACACACAGGTATATATAAAGTATATATATATATACATACACACTAGCTGGTGTCTTCTTAGGGGAAATCCATAAAGTATCTGTGTTATTTTTAGTATATAAAATTAACCACAGAGAAAAGTAACAAATTATTCAATTTTGTTTGGATACTAATCCTTAATTGATTTAGATTGTGTTACCAAACGCGAAAGTAAACTGATTAATAAACAATATAAAAATAGAGATATAGTCTGAACATGTTTTAAAAGCTGACATTTCTTTTAAATACTAGGATATAACTTCTCTATACACAATATTTTACACTCTTGCCTGTTGTTGCTAGTTAAAAAAAAGAGTTAAACAGCATAAATGGTTGTTAAAACAAATTAAAGTTACATATTAACACTTTACAGTTTATATAAGAAACTATTAATTTTCAAAGTTTCTGGCCTAATACGATCCGTTATTTTGAATCTACCATATGATTCTTTTTTCCTAGAAAATATTATATTAAGACCCATCAGAACACAAAATTTTAGATTTCTAGGATGTTAGAAGTGTTCGGACAGACAAATCAAAACTATATTAAAGTAAGATGTTCTACATCTGGCTGCACCCTTTAGATAATTTATTCTTTTACAATATCAAGATAGCCAGGCGAATCTACTTTGTCTACCGGAAGGAAATAATTTGGACAAGTCTACTTAATCAATCACAGGAGTGGAATTAAAGAGGACTCACGGGGATACTCAAAATATAAAAATTTAGCTCAACTAGGTTTATTACTGAATTAACATTAGTTGCGGCTTTCGTGTATTTTTCCTAAGTGAGTCAAATATTTCCGTTTCTCGGCTAAAAACATCAATTTTACTACAGTAGATTGCTTTACCAAAGAACTTGGGGACCGCACAAGAAGGAATCGTGTACCGCCAGTTGGAAACCTTTGATATAGCTTGTCTGACACCTTGGCTAGGTTGGTAGTCTATCTGCCTACTCAGATAAGGACCCTAAGTTCGATTCCAAGCATGACTGAAATTAAACCTTTGAGCCACCTCTAGCCTAATGATTGTTGATCATGCCGAATAAGCCGAGTTCGAAATTTACGGGATTTTTAATTAATTTTTTTCTTATATGTACAAGCTTTACATTATTTCATAATCAATATTCAAACCTCTAGCAAAAGCATCAATAATATCAGTTCTCTAATTATGACACCAAACTTGCAACTATATAAATCATATAGTGTGTCAAACCTGCCCCAATTAATTTATATTTTTATCAAATTTGGACATCTACTGTACCGAAATGTTGGCTCAAAGTACGACCAAAAGAATATACCAGAAGTGTCCTAATAGGTCCTTTAGTGTTTACCAAGTAGTCCTTGAAATGTCACTGTCGACTAAAACTGTTTTTGAGCTCTAGACCTTCATTCGTGAGGTCAGCCCCAGGTTCAAGTCCCAACTGGGGAACTGGAGGCTTTTCTATTGAGATACGAGTAATTCAGAATCAGGAACATCATAATGTCACTCATTTGGCTCGTGATGCAAGGGTTCGATCCCGACAAGGTTCACCGGGTATGTTTTATTTGATTGGTGAATTGTTTTACATCTTATCTCCAGACCAGGAATGGGAAAACATCTGTCCATAGGGAATTTGTGGCCGATGAATTAAGTTATTGTGACCTATCAGTATTTTACAAATTAGTATTAGCCAAAAACATAGCACAGAAGAGTTAATTCACAAAAAATAAAGAATAAACCGTAGCCTATTATTTTCAGAAATGTTAAAAATCCGCCATAGCCAGATGATATGTTTTATGGTTACGGCAATATACCATGTATATTTATTTATATATAAATGGCAGTACTAAATAATCTATGGTAGTTTATAGTTTTTAATACAAACCTTAGATCGTCTGACATATATTTAGTGGCACTTTGCAAACTCAGTAAACACTTCTGAAGATATTTTTGTAAACTCTTTTCTTATCTGGTTTTATTTAACGATGAATGTAACTTATACAAAATCCAAACTAATGTAAGTAGCCTAATGTAACATGGGCTGTATTTCCATTCATTGCTCATTTGTCGGTGAGTGTTTGTGGTGTTTTGACAAGTATCCCTGTGGTTAGCATATGAAAGAGCCCGGGATTGGGTCGCAAGGAACTGTCAATAGATTATTGACTGCTAGGGGAACGCACACAATACCTGTCGTGCATACACACATGTCCACACCTCATCCATCCTTTACGGTACTCTTTTAATGCTCGGCCTTTTTCACTTTGGGAACAAAGTTAAACGGTAACAAATTGTTGTTTGATGGGTCATTTCCGTCAAAATTAACGTGAACTGATTCTTAACGATCACTATGTGCGTTATTCAATTGTTGCATTTATAAAGCTTACGTTTTGTTTCAAGGAATTCCCGTAAAATATTTCAGATAAAAGTTTCAGATCACTGAATTACAGGGAAGGAGGAATTGAATTATTATTATTAGCACCGCGTCTTACTACCCGTTCGGGTTATACGCACTTGCGCTAATGTGTAATGGTAGGGTGAATGTGAGATGAAATGGAGGACCTACAGTTTAACGTGGAATCCGAACCACGGTGGAGGCCTGGCATTCCTCACATTCACAAGATAATACACATCTTGTCAGAGGTGAGGAATTGAAAGTTTTTATTTTATTTATAAGTATTGTTACATGTGGTGTATAGTGAGGCATGTAACACACATGTTCGCATTCGACCAACAAGCGCCAGAGTACATACGTGAGTGTAAGAAGGGAACTGTAAACAATGTCATTGCTTTATTGCAAGTCATTTTATAACGTGAAGTTAACTTTCGTAAAAAGAAATGGTTTGGGGCACACAAACTTTTTACTTCTTTACCTAAACATGGAGACATTTGCTAGTAAGAAATATTAAACAAACAATATAGATGTTTGCAGAAACATAATGGAAAATAGAGCATCATATTCCACCAAAGATCATAAATGAATTAATACAATGTTGCAAACATATTGGGAGAAACTAAAAACTCTATTTACCAAGGAACATAGCAATCAACTCCCCAAATCAACTCCTCAAATTAAAAACTTGCTTATAGATCAGAAACTATTGGTATTATAAAAATATATTTCTAAAAAAAATAATTCTAAAATGTTTTTAAAGTATCTACCACAACTTTGAAGTGTTTCATATTTCAAAGAGTTGCGGAGATATGATAAAAAAATTTGAGATATCCGCTTATGTGAAATATCCTCTAAGTAGTTTTTTTTTGAAAAATATATGCAGCATTTATTTTGTCATGTTATATAGTGTCTAGATATCAAGTTTGATCCCGATCGGTAAATTGATTTTGGCTCTAGTCCAAGACACACAAACAGAAAGACAGACCTACCGAATTACTAAAATCAGTTTATTGGATTCACAGGCTCATGAAATGTCGTTATTCATCAAAATCTCAGATTCAATTTTTTGACCAATGGTAATTTTTCTCTTCGAGGGGTCCCGATAAAGTTAAAGTGGAGTTATCGTATTCGTTTCATTTTTAGGAAAAAAGAATCTTTATAAAATTTTCTATCTCATATATTTCAAAAACTCTCCTATAGTGAAAGAGTTGTGTCTTTATTACAATATATGCAAACTATCCAATAACAAATAGAGATGTCCCGATAAATATCCCTGTGAGACACTTAAGGGGGATGGGAATTTGATTTGTTGTAAATATGCAAGCTTGGTTATTAAAACTCTGATATTAATGAATAGTCGCTGAGACCTAAAATGTTGTTGGTCTGTTCTAGTATCAGGCTAGTTTGCAAGTCGTGTACTGATGTACGGATTCAGAAAGCAAGTGCATAGTAAATACACATAGTAATAAAACTGTGGGTTATGACAGCTTGAAATTAAGTCTCAATGGAACAGAATGCGTGTTTGTAAGGTTTAGACGTCGATTCATGGATGGAGACGCCGACGCCATCTACCCGACGCAGTCGCTACTATCACACTCCCCCTCTCGCTCTTCACCCCTGACTCTCTTTTCCCGTGAACGTTGTTTTCATGCAACTTGAGATATTACATCGATTTTATTTCTTGGTAGGGACTTATCTCTACCCTAGACAACTTGATCTTGTACATACAGTATACCTGTCCTGACTGTACAGCACTGCACAAGGTTATTGCTTGTTAGCCTGCTACTTCACTTGTATCTTGTATATACAGTATACCTGGCCTGACTTTACAGCACTGGACAAGGTTATTGCTTGTTAGCCTGCTACTTCACCTTTCACTTGTACATACAGTATACCTGGCCTGACTGTACAGCTCCTGACTGTACAGCACTGGACAAGGTTATTGCTTGTTAGCCTGCTACTTCACTTGTATCTTGTACATACAGTATACCTGTCCTGACTGTACAGCACTGGACAAGGTTATTGCTTGTTAGCCTGCTACTTCACTTGTATCTTGTACATTCAGTATACCTGTCCTGACTGTACAGCACTGGACAAGGTTATTGCTTGTTAGCCTGCTACTTCACTTGTATCTTGTACATACAGTATACCTTCCATCCACCCTTTTCATCTCTTAGATCTTCCCCACATTCTGTGTTCCCGGAACATTCACTTTGAGCTATCAGTTGCCATTTTATCGGGTAAGCAAAGGTCGTGGTCAGCTGACATTAAGACTCAACAGTGGCCTCAATCCATGGTTGAGAGGACGTTCTAGACAACTGACTAAACACTTCATGGTTCGAGTCCCGTTTGGTCATGTGCCGTGAAAGATATCAAACTTACCTTTCATTATTCCACCATGTTGTATCTTATAAGTTATAAGACATAGTATAACACGTCAAGGTAAGACTGCTACCCCTCACGGTAAAATGAGTGTACAGGTGTGTTATCGTTACTATACCACGTCCTTCATCTATTTCAGCCTATTCGCATATTTACACTTGAGAGGAGGAAATTTTGAGGTAGAATTTATAGGAAATGTACCCACACCTAAATTTAATAAGCTCCATCCTCGGTACACTCGGCTAGAACTTGAACCCTTACCTCACCATTTCCAGATCCATACCATATGATTGTGACACCTTGGTCCGCATGACCACCTCATGTCGTACAAAGCCAATATAAGTAATAATAATCCAGTTACTTCTACTTTACTAGGAGTAGTTAAGGTGCACTTTTTAGAAGAAATGACTATATTAACAGAAGACTTACAAGCTAGCTTAATATAATACCAGTCATCTCTATCCCCCAGCCAACAATCTATCATTTATCCATTTTCAGCTATTCCAGGAATCGAACCCCAGGCCTCCATCTCAAGAAACAGATTGTCTGAGCTAAGCTATAGTCCAGCCTCCTTACGTCCTGTTTTACTATCGTAATGATATACCTAGAAAAGGTCTGAGTACTTCCTTGTACTCTACGTACACACTGTTGTATAAACAAATAGTCCAGTCAACGAGGTAAAAATAAAAACAAAAATAAACGAAAGTTTTGAAATTTGGCAGATATGTTTATTAAAAGTCCTGAAGGATCAGAAGTGAGCTAACACCACCATATTGGAAAATATTTACAATTTTATAGATTTTTGCAAATATCTTGTGAACCATTGATTTTATCGAAAAAATAGCTGTTATCAAAATTAAAGAATATTTAATTATCAACAAAAAAGGTTCCGTTAGTGTTTTCCATAAATATAATTTACTGGAACACGATTTAGCTCAATTTTCACTAGCTCTCTTCAAGAAACTGGAATGCGAAAGACAAATAAATCTTTACTGTACGACATTTTTACAGTATCAGACAAACATATATATTTAGAAGACTGTCTTAATATTGTGGACGTTGGTTTCCTCCTACACTGAGTTAAGTGAGGAACACATTCAACTCTCTCATCTGTTTGCACAGCCAACATAAATTATATCATTAAGCATTATGGTAAAAACTGCACAGTAGTTTTCGACAGCTACTCCAATACGACTAACAATACAAACAAATCAGAGCAAAATCGACGATCCACTACTAACAATTCTGTGGACATACATCTTGAGGAGAATATGTATGTTACCATTCAACAAGACCAATTCCTATCAAATGAGAAAAATGAGAGTAGATTAATTAGCACATTAACGTCCAAGCTGAAGAACAGTGATATTGGATTTCGGGAAAGCACTGACTATGCAGACTCTCTAATCGTTAGCAACGCAATCGAAACACCGTCTTTGAATAAAAAACGTGGCTATTGTTGGTGAGGGCATTGAACTTCTGGTTTTATTACGCGCACTGGCTCCCCCACAAAAAGGAAAATATCTTCGTCAAACTGAGACGAGAGTATATTCATCGCACTAGCTAAAACCATCAGGAACTGCGGATGTAATACGACTTCTGCAGTATTCAAGAAAGGAAAGATCAAATGCGTAAAATTATTTCCAAAAAAACGCTAAGATTTGCATGATATAGTTGAAATGTTTAATATTTGCAACTCTTCACAAGAAGCTGTTTCTCAAGCAAGATAGTGTTTTTGTTCTTGCCTTGTGTGGTGCACGCTCCACAGATAAATCTTAAACAGATATCGGTTCAATTGTTTCATGAAATCCATAGCTAAAATCAGACCAAATATTTCCTCACTCCCAAAAACAGAAAGAGCTACCAAGAAGCAATTATTTCGAGTTTACAATCAAGTCCAAAAACGGCGCGGAAATGATTTATACCCAAACTTTGAGTCTGGGAACGTGTACAGAGTTGTCTTGTTCCGGCCACAATGACGGATACTGTCACTCCCGAGGCTGTATAAAGCCTTCTATTCTGTAAATATACGACTGGCTCTGGATCTATGTGTGGATTCAGAAACGGGGGACTGAATTGCACAACAGTATGCCACAACTGCCATGGAGATTGTTTGAATGGCGTCATCACGGTCGATTAAGATGAAATAGAAGATCTCTATAAACAGAGCACTGTGAAAGATTTTATATCATCATTATCTTGTGAGGAAGAAGATTCTGAGAGCTAGGTTGATCCGTGGGATTTTGTTTATATTGGTGATGAGTAGTTCCCCAGAACCATTCATGCTGGCAAAAAGATGCGCATATTGTGTAGTAAGTGTAGAGTAATATATACCATAACTAGCGGACCCGACAGACGTTGTCCTGCCCGAACATTGGCTTTTCGTTTGGGTGGCATAATTGATTTCGATAGTAAAACAAATACTATGTGATCATCATAATTACAAATTCACAATGAACTCCAATTAGTG
>CABFWO010004357.1:55322-66723 GCA_902155825.1 Timema genevievae | reverse complement strand
CCCCCATGACTACGGCCTTGCTTATAACTCGAACGGGTACTTGTACAGGGTGTGTGGGAGGGGGGGACAAGCTAGACGCTCTTGTTATTTCTGGCCTGCCCAAGATGTCGCCTGCGTGGTCTGTAGCAGATAGAGAGATAGAGAGAGAGGAGGGAAATGTGAACACTAGAATAGAGTATAAAAAAACAACAGACTAGTGGCACTGCAGCTAGCGGTCCAAGGTCACAAGCAGTGCTGATTCTTTTCACCCCGAATGTTGGACCTCTGAGTCTGACTGGCACCAAGTCCTGTCAGCATGGGTGAGTTCATAAATGGATGATAAGAGGAAGCTTTAGTCCCCACTTATCACTCTGCGATATTTACTTCTTTTTTTTGTTAATTTTTATGAAAGAAATAAAATGGCGTATTTAGGATTTGGCTACAATTTGCTATTATTAACTTTGAATCATCAATATCTGAGTCAACTGAGACAAAAATAATAAAATGTAGTTTTTTTCTCCCTTTCCCTCTTCAACAGCTTTCTTTTCATTTTGTTATGTTCAATAAACTTGTGAAAGTTTCTTTTCATTGGGTTCAACTACAAACAAAATTTTATTTTTTGTTAATTTTTCATATTTTTTTCTCGATAAAATTGGTTCATGAAACTCATAGCTCAGAATTATGTTCAGATTCTCTAAAATTTCCTCCCACAAGATTAAATTCCCAAAATTTTCTCTCAAGGGAGAAGGGGGGAGGTGGCACCGTCCCCCCCTCCCCTCTTCCTATTTGGAAAACCCACATGGGTGCCCTTGGCTGTCAGCGACACAAAACTTGCAAACTAACTCTGCCCAATAGCCTAAGGCTAACAAATGCTATTGGTTTGAACGAAATGTTTCCAAATGTTAAAGAATCGGACAAAGAAAAACAACTTCAACCTTTAATCTCAGAATATTTGAAGTTACTTCAGGGAAAAATTTGTATAAACTTTCCTAATTCTGATTTACAATACAACCCGTTAGACTGAGTGCGTAATCCATTTTCTGCTGCCACGGCGCGTACCCAAAACAAAAGTGTGTCGCAAAAAAAAAGTCCTGGTAAGTGTACCGTGAACTTAAAAAGTATGTGAACACTGGTCCAAGGCGTCACTCACGCATTAAACTAAACTGCCGATGACAGGGAGGTCGGGGTTCGAATCTCGGTCAGGTGTAGTCAGGGTGGTTTTTGACAAAATGTTTTTCTACTCGCTATTTCTACGCACATTCGGGTACACTTCCTCTAAATTCAACTTTACTCATGCCTGAAACATTAGCGTAATTAATTAATATGCGTAAAACCTGAACGGTTAATAAAATGTGGTGCTAAAAAACCATATACAAAATATTGTGCCCTTAATAAACATCAGTGCTACCGGCTGAGATCGAACTCGGGCCACACGATACCTGACATTACATCGCTATGGACATTAGTAGAAATGGCGTGATGTCACACGAATCACACGTCCGTTGCACCTTGAATAAAAAATGTATATATATTGGCAAGCCTTGATACCTTGTAGGCGAAGGTCGAAGGCAAGGTTGCTGGCAATGCTGGCGAATTTTAAAAAAACTTGTCTTCTTTAAGGCGGTGGTAAAATTACAATACGCCTACCAGTATAGTTCGTTTATGGCAACATTGGCTTTTTCTGATAGTTATAAAGGGAGATTAAAAAAACACTAATGGCCCGCTTCGGTGGTCGTATGATCAAAGCGTCACCCTCGCAATACACTGGACTACCGATGATGGTTTGAATCCCTGTCCGGTGTACTGAGGTTTTTTATTTTCCTAAATAATTTTCCGTTCCACACAAATGCGGCCACACTTCCTTTAAATTAATCCATCCTTATCCCTAACTCTAATTGATACACATGTGTATAAACAGAAGAGATAGCAAGACGCGGTGATTAAAAAAAGGAAGAAGTAAAAACACTTATTTAACCGTATTCACTTCGCAAACTTTTTTTTTTTCACTTTGACAGGCGATGGTAATTTGCATCACTTGTCAACAACCTTTTATTTTTTTCAGCACCGCGTCTTATTACTACTACCTGTTCACGTTATACGCTAATGAGCTAGGGATGAGGAAGATTGTATTTAGAGGAATTTTGTCAAAATCGACCAAACAAATTTGCAAGACGAATCAAATCAGTACTGTTGTTTAGTGGTATTTAAACTTTGAGAAAAGGTCTTAAGATACCGTGAATAGACTATACAAGACTATTCTCTTTCTGTCCGTATTCATGTGATAGTCATTGGATCAATATTATCTGGCGGGCTAACAAAACTTCTAAATCTCCTTTAATGTACTTGTAACTCCAAGTGTTTGGCAGCTGTCAATTTTCGCAGCTGTGAGATAAATATAGCGATTTTTTTTGCTAATGTTGGCCTGCCTTAATTATATTTTATATGTGCCTCTAAACAGGGAGTCTTCCAGTCGTGAAAGAATCAATAAATGTGATTTTGGTCATGAAAGTCATTACAAACAAATTAGCTTTCAGGTATGAATTTTTGTGAGCCAAGTTTATTGTGCAGGTAAGAATAGTGTATATATATAATTTGCTCAAATTAGCTTAAATTTACAACTATTTCCCAATATTGACATAATTCATAAATTAGAAAATCTTAGAAATTAGAATTTATGAAATTTAGCCTAGAAAGAGTTAATATAGTGTTGTTTTTTGCACTTTTTGGTCATGAATATTTATGAATAGTTCATTGAAAAAGACATGAAATATCATTTATATCATTCGGTAGACACTCTGATAAGGTTGTTTCCATAGTGATCCAAATCTAACTTAGTAATTGACGATGTCCTTGTCGTGGCTGACGTCACTTCCTTCAAAAATAAATTAACTCTTGTGCTTAACGTAATTTTCATAGTCCCATTTTTTTTTTCAGATTTAATTTAAATTTGAGTCGTAAACTAACATAATTAGTCTGTCAACTGCTGGTTGCATAGTCTAAGTCGTCACTCTCGGAATATACTGGATTGCTCATGACTAATAAGTCAGGTTCGATGTCTGGACGGTCTTAGAGAGGGTGATTTTCCCGAAATGGTTTCCCAATCTTCCGCCACGCAAATGTGGATGCATTTACTATGCATTATAACATCCTCATCCCTACTTATTAGCGTAATTTATATCTAAATGCGTATAACTCGGAAGGGTTCTAAGACGTAGATTATATTTAAAAAAATCTGTCAGACTGTCAAGACACAACAAAGCTATTTTGAGCCTTTACATTATTACAAAATAGTGTCTACTCGGATAGATAATCATTCAATGTTCTTCTTGTGCATGACTTTGTCCAAATCACATCTTATCTCTTACACTTTGAACCCCAGGTGCTAAGATGAGTATATTACCGTAAGTACCTGTGTCAATCTTAAAATCTTTTTAAAAAAAAGGGTACAATGTTGTTTACATCATCCCAGCTGTTTTATCTTTGAGTACAACTTCAAATGATAGCTATTTCTATTGTACAGTTATATTTTTTCAATTTTACATTTTTAAGAATAACCAAATCCAAATGTAAATATAGCTTTTTTTATTGTGTTAAGATTACACTTGAGTCAACATGATTCTTACCTCCATCAATATCGTGGCCTTTTTTAGTCCATCTTTTTTGTATAGCTCTCTGAAATGACAGTAAACATTTCACACGTCACAATTTTTGTATTTATAGGTTTTTGTGTTTTCGCGTAATGCGTGAATCTTAGTACGATCTAGTGAAGGGAATACGGCCCTGATATGTCACATGACCTACAGTATAATTCAGTGATTCCCAACCTGGGGGTCGCAGCGTTAATCCGGGATGTGTGTGGCGGAGGGGTTAGGGGCCGGTCGCGCAAGGCTTGTGCAGACTATAAACTTTTATTGTATTTACACTTTTATGATATTTTTATGACTATAGTAAAGTTCAAAATTCAAATAGAAACAGAATACGCTACAAAAGTTCAAATTTATTTTGGTTATTTTTGTCTTACTCCGACTGCATGTTTACCGACACAATTAACTGTAGCAGCCTCATATTTGGGTGTGTACAGTAGCCCCATGACTTCTTTGGTACTGACTGACAGCTTTGAAAAGTTACCAGACCAAATTATGTATCCCTACGCCGAACCATATGATCTGCAAAAACATGTGTTTATCAGCTGTCACTTCTGACAGTCAAAATCTAGGTATATACCTAAATGTTGACTGTCAGAAGTCAGCTGTGAACTGTCAGTCAGCACCAAAGAAGTCATGGGGCTACTGTAGTATTGCAATCTCTCGCTTTGCTCACATGCAGAGTAACCACCAAGCTCGTCTTATTCTCTTATGTGAGCTCTCGTATAAAAGCCGATTGTTGCCGAAGCTGAGTCAGCCTCTTTGGCTGAATGGTCATCGACTGATCGTGCGCATTGTATGTTTATCCGGCAAACTTGCGACATAGTTGTATGGTAGGTTTAGTTTCTGTGTGTTTACATAAGCTTCCATCCTTTGTTTAAAAGAAGTTCTGCTAGTTGCAGCAATGGAGAATCTGATCAGAAAGTGAAAGTAAGAAAGTATATTAAAGAATTTTTGTCGTTCTGGTTCACCAGTGTTGGAAAATATGGTGCGGAGAGACCATTGAGTTTGCTGTCTTTGTCTAATCTCCAGAGAGTGTGAAACCAAACAAGCTGAAGTGACACCTGGAACCAAAACACAGCCAGCATGCAGGAAAACCATTTGGTTCTTTTTTTAAAGAAAAAGTTGAAAGAATTTGTGAACAGACCAAATCAATGATAAAAATGACAAGTATTCCTACCAAGGGACTTCTGGAATCATACAAAGTTTCGTATATGATCGCGAAATGTAAGACATCTCATGCTTTAGGAGATAGACTCGTTTTGCCTGCTACTGTAGAAATCAATCAAATAATGTTTGGCCAAGTATCTTTAGATCTAGTCCGAAAGATCCCTTTGGCAGATATCACAGTGGGAAGTTAGGTATTAGACATGACGCAAGACATACAAGAGCAGGTGACCAGAGCTTTAAATCGTCAAAATTTTCAATACAGGTTGACGAAGCCACTGACTCAGTGAAGCACCTTATAACTTATGTTCGGTACATCAATAACAGATCTGTCAAAGAGGACCTATTGTTCCGCAAGCCAATTCTGGTAATAGTCAATGCTGAGGGACTTTCCAAGATTATAGATAATGTTTTGACAGTAAGTGAGATGAAGTGGGAAAATTGTGTTGGGGTGTGTACTAATGGTGCTCCTGCCATGTCTGGAGAAAGGAGTGGTTTGAAAGATCTCGTGAAAGGCAAGGTTCTCAATGGCATCTGGACTCACTGTATGATCGACAAGGAGTCAGGCTAATTTTACCAAAACAGTCCAATCCAGTCTTGTCAGACGTTACTAGATTCAGCTGACTGGTTCAACATTGTTTTAGATGTAGGAGCACCAAATACTGAATATGCCTCGTCCAATCCAGTCAAATCAAGTTAAGCCTGTTCTTGACTCAACCAGTTTAATTTTTGTCAGTCTTTGTACGTATGTGTTTACTTCACTACTGATTTTTGTTTCATTTTGGTCAAAGTTTTCGTAGGTTTTTGATAATGAATTTTGAAAAACTTATTATTTTTGCTAGGGATCATATACGTCGTAAAACATCCGAAGCATCGAAATAAATATGTTAATGGTAGCAAAATCAGGAAACAGATGGTTTGAAAGACTCGAACGTGTATCTCCTTAAAGGATGGCTCCATAATTTTATTTTCTGTTTTATCGTTCTATGAATGATCATACAAATAATAATAAACGTAACTACATCCACGTCCATCTCGTTCAAATCCAGTTAAGTGAATAAAATAATTGTATCAATTGGTCCCCGTATAGTCAAGTCAACGACTGATTCGATGTGAAACCCCTTTGACTGGTTTGATTTGACTGGATCAAACGTGACTCGGTCGGACTGGGCAGGTGTGAAATTGGTTTCACGTGCATAAAAAAAACGTTAATATAGAACAAAGAGCTGTATTTAGGTCCATCGTTTAAAAGTTGACTACATTAAGATATGAGCTACTGAATCACATTTGTTTGCTGCTTTATGCTAGAGGAGAGATGCTGAACACAGTGCTATCTTAAACTACTCTGCTGCATGCTAGTTGTCACTCGGGAAAGTGTTTGCAAGGGTATTTGAACTGAAGGATGAAATTAGTCTTTACCTCAAAGACACTTACTACCCCACAAATAAAAATGAGAGCGATAAGAACAGTTTCTTGTGCAAACTAGCCTGTTTTGCTGATACATTTTAAATACTTAATATTTTAAACGCGTCAACGCGGTGGTCTGGATCGAACATTTTCACTTCAAGTGACAAGGTGACAGTTTTTATTGGGAAACTTGATCTATGGCTGGCTAACGTTTAAAAAAGGATTTCTTGACATGTTCCCACAACTGGACGAAACTCTTGAAGAACATTACGATGTGCGGCATGATTTTAACACATTTTTTTTTATCATCCAACACCTCAAATTGCTAAAATTAGGATTTAAAAAAATATTTTAAGGAATACTTTGATTAAATCAGTCAAAATGAATGGATGCAAAATCCTTTTTTTTTAAAATGGAAGTAAGAAAGACTCTGTCAACAAGTGAACGAGATAAACTGATAAACCTGTCCTCAGATCGCACAATGGAACATAATTTTAAGACATATGACCTCACGCAGTTTTGGCTTCAGGCTGAAAGTGAGTACCCAACAATGAGTGCAAAAGGTGTAGCAGTACTCTTGCCGTTTTACAAGTCCTATCTTCGCGAAACAGGATTTTCTGCTGTTGGTGCCATTAAAACCAAATATGTAATTTGGCTTAAGGCGATTGGCCCTTTACATTTAGCGTAGAAATGCAGAGCCATCGGAACAAACGGTTATCTTCAAGAATTTTGATTGTTTTGCAATTTTCTTTTCGGAAACGGTTTGTTCAAAAATAGAAGCCTGTTGATTAAGTTATATTTTTTATATACACACCTCCTCTATAGTTTTGACAGTGATCACATATCAATAAAATTGACATTTTTCAATAGAAAGCTCATAACAAAAAATAAGAAAATGTAACAATTAATAAACATCAATACATTGTCATAGAAGGAGTGTTGAAAATATTACTATAAACATTGCATTTGTTCTCGAGAAAACTGATATTTCCAAACGTCTGATTTTTCTGCAAGACTTGTCGGGTAGCTGGCGCCATCTACGGTTTCCGTGATCCATCTGTTCTTGTTGGCATGGAAGGATACTTTGGTCGGTTGTGAAGCCACGCCACACATTTAACCCTCCCTGTCACTATCCTAGAGGTTTTATACTTGCACTCGACAGGGCCAAGGACCTTAACATAGAGCCGGATCTCAGATTGGCTATATCTCTAATAAAACCAAGGTTCAACGAACTATATGAATCAATGTAGGCTCAACAATCTCACTTACTGTGCATTTTAGTTTCTCAATACTTTTTTATGCCAATTTAATTGAAATGCACACTTATAATTTTAACTCTTTTTTAAATTGATGATTAAAAGTGAGTGGTACATTTATAATAGTTATACGTTAATCTTATATCAATTTAAAATTGGGATCGCACTCTGAAAAAAGGTTGGAAACCACTGTTATAGTTGTTGCATGCAAACATAATAATTAACTTATAATGAAACCTGACACCGATCAAATACACAACCAAATGTTTTTCACATTTGCTCATAGATGTCAGTAGTGTCTAGGAGAGTATCGTTGTTGTACTGCTTTTGTGCTCACACAATAGCTCTCACAGCTATAGACTGAACGGTTGATCTGTGTTTATTTGGATAGTGTTTTTATTTTCATTGTTTTGCCTACCATTGTATTGTTGCAATTCCGAAGAAAAGGAAGGTTCTTAATCACCCTGGCAGTCTCTATTAGGTTTGTGCTAGGTTTCCAATGAAAACTCTAAAGAAGTCAATCTTTAACATCAACTGACGTGCACGCCATTTATATTTTGGCTACAAGATTGGCAACCAGGACCAAAACTGGGCCCCACATAGGTGATATATTACCTGTACAACGAATCTGAGGATGTGACTAACTGGGAACCTTAAAGTATACCTTATGCTGAACATATGATGTGGTGAATGCCACGTAACCACGTTGATACTTGCTATTTCTGTGTGGCAAAAATATCCGAACATCTTATCTGCAATAAGGCCTGCTGTACTTAGTGAAGACCGGCTGGTGACATTTCTCCAAGAGCATGGGATGAAAGAACCAGTGGCAAAGCTAGTGCAGATGATTGCGCTGAAAACTCAACCTAACCATCCACTTATAGGATCTGGACTACCAACCAGGAACTGATATCACGCCACATATAACTAAGCAAGAAGATTTGAATGACCTAGTTTGTGACCTAAAGATAACCAAAGAGCAAGCAGAACTCCTTAATTCCCGCACTTATAGAAATGGGAACGACTTGAAGCAGGAACTAAAAATAACATTTCCGCAGTGAAGTGTATTACGAGTATTTAATTATGGAGGTCAGTATGGGGAGGACATAGGAAACATTCCAAATGAATGGCGCATATTTATTGATACATTGAAATTAAGTTTGAAAGTAGTTCTGCTGCATAATATAATACATATATATCAATTCCTCTAATTCATGTTGCTGGCTTGAAAGAAAAATTTGAAAGTATGTCAAACATTCTGAGTGCAGTAAAAAAAGTAAAAAGAGTACTCTTGGCATGCATGAGGTGATTTTAAGGTTAAATATGGATAACTTACGGGTCTAAAGAAAGGTTTCACAGAATATTGTTGTTTTCCATGTTTGTGGAACAGTCAAGCAACAGAAAAGGATATTATTTTGCTAACAAAGGAAATAGAAAAATGAATAGTTACCTGGAAGAAGTAGTGTAAATATGTTCCACGGGTTGAACTAAAACATGCTCTTATTCCAACTTGCATATAAAACTTGCTTTAATGAAGAATTTCGTTAAGGATTTAGATAAAATATGAAGGGGATTCACCTATCTCGCAGAAGTTTTTCGCAATATAATAGATGTTAAACTGAAAGAGGAACTTTCATTGAGTCCCATATATGATAAGGAAAATTCTGAATAGGGCTACCAACCGTACTCTTTTAGAGGTGGTAAAACATCTTACTCTTACTTTTCATTTATCGTGGCCAAATAAACTCTTCTTGAAACTTTTACTAACTGTTCATTATTTTTAGTTTATTTATTTAAGGTATCTAGCGTGCACTTTCTGAACAGATTTCCTCACACGATATTCATTGTTTTCCCACAGAAAATGTAGCTGGGTTGGGGAAGTGCACTACTTGTCAATATTTTATAATCTGCGCAAAAAAACTCTGAATTGAGGCTTGGTTTCCGTTTATAAAAGTTGTACATGTATTTCTTGTAAACAGGAAAGAAGACAATTATGAATCTCTGGTGTAAACTTTAGTACAATGCTATTAAGATATGGTATGACGAATGTCTTTGAAAATTCATTCCCTACATTCATATTTGTTTGTTTTTCCGATGATTTGGTAGCTGTGAGTGATGAGTAAGGGGAACGCTTTCATCAGAACGTAGCCTAGATGTAAAAGCGTTATCAAGGTCGCTGGAATGGTTTCAGGAGTGATGACTTGATAAGCACTAAGTGCTTCGCAGACGTTTTTATGAGTCTGTTCTTGATTGGATCTAACCTTAAACTATTTTCCAAGGTTGACAATACAGTTTAAGTGCCATAGGATGAAGATTTTTCTATCCGTGTCTTACTACCCATGTGGGAGCCTACGAAATTTTTGACCATGCTAATAGGGTAGGAACGACTAATGAGGAAGGTAAAATTGTACCCACATATGCGTGAAGGGAGAGAAGAAAACTTCCCTTAGTACACCCAACCGGGATTCGAATCCTGATCTCCCCGCTACCATTAAACCGGAATCGATGAGCTTGACATTTAGTTCGCGTGCCCGGCGATGCGAGTGAGAATGTTTTTTTAAATACAGAGCTACCATCATTAACAAATCGTCATTACATTTGTCTTACAGTTGTCCAAAGTGACACGATCCGTCAAAAGTGACAGCTGACAAACACATACATTTGTGAATGAATTCACGATAGTATAGTAGGATTCTGGTAGGAAGAACAGTAAATGACAGTCACAAATGATAGTAAAACTACTCTAATATGGTATCATATCTCAAGTAATGTGAGTTACATCTTTAAATTGTGATATATATGTATATCATACCAATACCTATAAAATATATAGTAAAATATTATCATTGTTGACCTCCAAAAATTATGTTTGTATTTTCTAAACTGTTCTTCCTACCAGAGTTTTACTATAGATTTATTAAAGTTTTTAATTGGCAGACGAGGTTTTTCCTAGGGTTTTCCAACAGTTAACCGCGTACTAGCCGTCCTTGCTATCTTATTTGATTGATCTAATGGACTAATGAAGAGGAAGGTAGAGTTTAGAGGAAATGCACCCTCATTTGTGTGGAATTTCCTTAGGAAACCATTTATGGGAGGAACACTCTCAATACACCCACCCGGCCGGGATCTGAACCGGCAAACTAGAATAAATATCTTGACATTTCTTCTTCGCTCCCACCGGTGCGGATCTGATAATATTGGTTGGTTCATAAGTAATCAGAAGTAATAAAAATAACTTTCCCATTTCCTCCTGGATTCCAAATAAACCGGAATGTGGGTCGAGGATTTGGGTGGTAACGGGCGGTTCCCTGAAGCAAACAAGACCTCTTTGTCCGTTGCCAGCAATGTAAAGTGGACTGTGAGAACGTATATAACTATTGTGCGGGTGGTTTGGTTTGTACATCTAAAGTACGACTCGGATAGGAAGAAACTTTTTTGTCTGCTATAAACGTTACCAAGCAGTCGGTATAAAGTTACTAATTTTTTTTTAAACCCACCACGTCTTACTACTCGTTCCGGTTATACGGATACGGAAGTTTATTCTGAATTTGTGGGGATGTAGAGTGGAAAACCATTTAAGGCCCTTGGCCCTGTCGAGTGCAAGTCTAAATCCTATTTTGTGGGATGGAGGGCGGGAGGGTGAAAGGCGTGGCGTGGCTTCATAACCGACCAAAGTATCCTTCCATGCCATCAAGAACAGATGGATCACAGAAACCGTAGATGGCGCTAGCTACCCCACAGGTCTTGTCTGAGGGTCCGGGGTTCAATCCTCAGTCCCGGCACAGATTAATCTGATTGCCAAACCCTTCCTTCACCTCTGACAAGACGTGTATTAGTCACAACTTGGGAATGTGTGGAATGCCAGGCCTCCACCGTGGTTCGGATCCCACGTTAAACTGTAGGTCCTCCATTTCATCTCACAATCACCCTACCATTACACATTAGCGT
>CABFWO010004357.1:42649-55265 GCA_902155825.1 Timema genevievae | reverse complement strand
TCACAACTTGTGAATGTGAGGAATGCCAGGCCTCCACCGTGGTTCGGATCCCACGTTAAACTGTAGGTCCTCCATTTCATCTCACAATCACCCTACCATTACACATTAGCGTAAGTGCGTATAACCCGAACGGGTAGTAAGACGCGGTGCTAATAATAATAATCTTGTGAAAAGGTACAAACACCCGAGACATCACGACTACAAGGCCCCTTCCACACGAGAGGGATTTTCCCGCGCATTGTTTATGCCGCGCGGACAAATTCTAACTTTCCTTTTACGCGTGAAGGAAAATCCCGCATCCATCCAGGTTCTTTTGTGCTGTCGATGGGGTGAAGGATACAGCATGTCTGACGACGGGAACTGTATTACGTCTACATACCTTTTATTTCGTAGAGTGAGAATAAAATAAAATAAATGGTACTGTGCACCGCACAGACTATACAATGTTGCAGAAGAACACCAAATAACATAAATGAAATAATATACACTGTTATTGACTATATGGCAGTGATTCTCAAAGTGTGATACGTGAAATACATTTTGGGAGTACGCGATGAAGTAGTGGAATTATTGTACAAGTACTAGGCCTATCCAGATTGTACAGTTTGCAACACTGCTAGTAACTGAGTGGTGAAGCGCGATTATATTGATTATATTGATAATTTTGTTAGAGTTGTTAAATCATTCATGTCATTTTCTGTGTTTATTAATATATTATGTAGCTGTGTAAAGTAAACTGTAAATAGATATAAATAGATATAGATGTTTTATTGTATACCCACTATCAGGGGCGGATCCAGATCATTTTCATAGGGGGGTCATAATTATAAATAATATAATTACTAACAATGTTAGATTTCTGTTTAGAGCCATTCAATAGTTTCTAATTCATATTAGATCTTATGTATGTTTTAAACCGTGGTCATTCTCACCAATTTTTTAATATCAGATAGTTTCTATAAACTATTTGGAGTGACCCTCCTTCAACAATTTTTTAAAAAAAATTGTTCACTCTAGAAGCTATGAGTAGTCTTCGCCTTGATTTAAAAAAAATAGATTCTTTTATAAGCCATTTAAAGTGTTCCTCACCTAGACATTTTTGAAATTTGGATCCCCCTATAAGCAATTTAGAGTGATCCTTCCTTAATTTTTTTACAATAGTTAGATACCTCTATAAGATAATCTTTAAAGTGGTCCTCCACCGACAACATTTTAAAAGATGAATTATTTCAGAAACTAGGCTATTTGAGGTGGTCCTCGCCTGACAATTATTCAAAATGACATGCATTTAGAAGCTATTTGGAGTTGTCCTCCCCTAGACATTTTTGAAATTTGGATGGCCTTGGAAGCTATTTAGAGCTTTCCTCCTCAGACTTTTTCTGCCAGTTAGATGCCTCTAGTCTATTAGTTATTTGATGCGGTCTTTTCCGCCAAATTTTTACCCGAGCGGGAATCCAACTCCAATCTCCCGGTCACAAGCAGATTAGTCTATTGCGGGTTCTTATCTTAAGTTCTCTCTCCCGCCACACACATGCGATTATGTGTCCTCACTTTTCAGACATATTTAGCTGAGCTGAGTTCCAACAGAATACCGGACGCGCGGGGGTTTATTCCCTTTCGTCTGAAAGCGTGCATTTGTGTCTCAAGGTGGATGTGCGGCATTTTTCCCGCGCGTCAAATAATTTCGCCACAGATACAAGCGGTTGTGCTGGACCAGTCGCGTGGTGGAGTTTTGCCGCGCGATTTCCCCCCCTCCCTGTGTGAACGTTCTCATTTGAACCAATGTATCTCTGCGGAAAGAACTCTTGCGCGGTAAAATCCCGCTGCGGGGGAATTTCCTCTCGTGTGAAAATCATTCGTCATCAATAAATAAATGAAAGAGACTTTAACACAAAACCAAAAGTCACACAAACAATTGCTGCAAATAAAACGTTTCATATTTCTTAGTAAAAATAGAGGCAGAGTCTAAAAAAAGAGATAGTATTTAATTAATAATTTTTATTTTATTTTTGTAATAGTACAGATTTTAAATATGGACCACCTCTGTGGTCTAGTAGTCAGAGTTCCGGGTTCTATCTCCGAGGCTTCCAAATTTTTCTGTGAAGCAGTGGGTATAGGGGGTCAACTCAACCTCGTGAGGAGAAGACGAGCTAATTGAATAAAGAAGTAGTGGCTTCGTTCTAGAAAATTGATATTAACGGCTGCAGGGTTCGTTGTGCTGATCACAGGACACCCTCTATCCACAAATGTTGGCACTATCTTCGGCAATATGCGGCAGCCGCTCGGTCGGTTTAGCTCGCTTGTGGGATGACGCCATGGAGTTATTATTATTATTATTATTATTATTATTATTACTAAGATTTTTAATTTTTTTTTTTTTACAAAAGATGTTGACCTTTTTTTTTAACAGTACCGTTTGACTATGTACTAATTACGATAGTGGTTTTAGAGATTAGGAATATTATGTTTAGGAATAAACAACTCTCAGTACCTCCGACCGAGGTTCGAACCTCAATCTCCCCGTCATTTGCAATCTAGTCTACTGCGATAGGAGCGCTCTAGACCATGCGGCCACCGAAGCGGGTACGATGACATTACATTTCTTGAAAAGCGGTCTCCTCAGTAATGTAAATTCTCGATTGCGCCTTGACGATCAAACGAGTTTAGCACGTTTGATCTAACGCGTGACTCCTGCGATAGACTCGGTGGCGGATTAGCCATTAGGCCCGGGCCTAGGAGCCGCAGGCCAGAGGTAATAGCCATTAGGCCCGGGCCTAGGAGCCGCAGGCCAGAGGAATAGCCATTAGGCCCGGGCCTAGGAGCCGCAGGCCAGAGGAATAAAGAGAAAGAGAAAGAGAAAAGCATTTCATGATGAAACAAAGGACTATGATAATCTCTGCAGAATGGATGGGAGGCAAGGCATGATTGTAAATACATTTTATGTCATAATCGACAACATTTTCAGTGAATTAAAAAAAACAGATCGAAAGTTTACTTCGATCAAAATGAAGTTTTTGGTTTCATCTATAAATTGCTTACCTTGGAAAATGAAGAAATTAGGGAGAAAGCTTCTGTCTTGGTTCAGAAATATTCTGCTGACCTTGTCTCAGATCTTAGTGAAGAATGTATACATTTCAAGACGTTCATCGAGGCTTCTAACTTAGATGTAAAGGACCACAATTTGCCTGCCGAGTGTTTGAAGTTCATACGTGAAAAACAGTTAACAACTCTTTTCCCTGACATTGAAACGGCGCTGAGAATTTGGTTGTGTATGTTGTCAACGAATTCATCTGGTGAGAGATCATTTAGAATTTTAAAAAGAGTAAAAAGTTATTTTCCTAACTCATCCGCAGATTCAAGATTGTCGAGCTTAGCCAGTTTTGCATCGAATGCTGAAATGCTGCGTGATATTAATTTCGATGACATTATCAAGGAATTCTCATCCATGAAAGCACGCAAAGTTGATGTGTAATTTATTTGTTAAAATGTTTTTAGAGCATCATATTCATAACTTTAAAAAAATACTGCTTTTATTAATACTGATATGATTATAATAATGTTTTTTTTTTTTTTTGCTTGAGTAAATAAAAATATCTTATACTAATTTTAAAACACGTGTTTAGCGCATCAACTTCAAATTTCAAAGTCAATAGTTTTTCCTAACTTAAAAAAAAACTACTGATATTTATTTTTATCTCTTTAGTGATTGTACTAATGTATTATCTTTTGAAAAATTGATAATTGATTGTATTAAGGCTTCCCCTTTCATAGTGGTGAAGAAAGGACGGCTTGGAAAACTGGGTGTGATTTACCTAATACGCTAATGGTCACGCGTTCGATTCCTGGCGTGGCGTAAAAAAATTATCATTATTGTGATGCGGGATTCTCCTTTCACAGTGATGGGTTAATGGACTGGGTGCTGTTCTAGATTTAACTTGGTTTATAAGTCGTGTGCTGATAAAATTAGTCTATTAATAAAGTGCAAGTTTTCTGTCTAAAGTCTAATGGATCTCTTCTGTTTCCAGAGTCCAAGACTATTCTGCAGAACCTCAGCGGAGAGTTTCTGGGGGGCGAGCTGACGGCCATCATGGGGCCCTCAGGCGCCGGCAAGAGCTCACTGATGAACATTATGGCTGGATACACGTGAGTTACCTTATAGTAAGACAGTATACACGTGAGTTACCTTATAGTAAGACAGTATACACGTGAGTTACCTTATAGTAAGACGAGATGCACGTGAGTTACCTTATAGTAAGACAGGATACACGTGAGTTACCTTATAGTAAGACGAGATGCACGTGAGTTACCTTATAGTAAGACAGGATACACGTGAGTTACCTTATAGTAAGACAGGATACACGTGAGTTACCTTATAGTAAGACAGGATACACGTGAGTTACCTTATAGTAAGACATGATACACGTGAGTTACCTTATAGTAGGATCTTTGTGGGGGCACAAGCGATAAGGCGTCATTCTCGTATTTTTCTGTGTTCGAATACAGGACAGACGTACTTTTTTTTTTCAAGTTTCCTTTTTTCTCTCTTTTCACGCAAATACGAGTACATTTCCTCTAAAATTATACATTCATCATCCCTACCCCATTATAGCAATTAATATTTTGTTGTATAACAAGAACACTTGGCAAAACGTGTAGTAAGGGGGGGATACGTAGACTTGTATTACGTTTTGGTAAACATATTTCTCTTCACAATCTCGTTCGTTTAAAGAGATTAAGATTATCTTGCAGACCTAATTTTGGATTGAAGCAGTGCGTGCGTGTTTTTATTATCAACTGGCCCAGTTTATACCAAATGACTACATGGCTCGGTGAATTCTCGCTATAAGCCCTTTCCTGTCTCGCGATGCCTATAGCTTAGCATTAAGCTAGTATCAATTTCAAACATTACGTAAGAAAAATAAATAAAAGATGGATAGCTAAGATTAACATGATCAAATAAGATGGCAAGTTTGATTATACCTCCGTATTTTAGAAATTAAATAATTTACCAACACATATTTTTTATTTTCGGAAGAATTAATTTTACATTTCTTTATTTTAGCTTTGGTGTTCGAATGGTCTAAGGCTTCATTCTCGCAATATAATTGGCTGCCGATGACGGAGAGATCGGGTTTCGAAATCCCGGTCGGGTGTACTAAGCATGTTTTGTACTAAATAGTTTCACACTCTACCTCCACCGAAATCAGGCTACATTTCCTCTAAATTTAACCTTATGATAGTTACTAATCGGGCAGGAATGAGGAAGGAAGCATTTTAGAGGTCATCGACCCGAATTTGTGTGGAAGGAGAGTGGGAGACCATTTAGAAAAAAACAACTTAAGTAGACCTGACCGAGATTCGAACCCCAATCTCCCTTTTATCAGCAAGCCAGTATAACACGAGATGGACGCCTTAGACCGTACTGCCACTGATGACTGAAGCGGGTGTCTGTCTACTAGGGGCCTATAGAAGTCTGCTATTGAGTTAAGAGGTCCCGGTTTCGATGACAGGCATGATTGAAAACATTATCGCTGTAGAGTTGTGGTTTCTTCTTTTTCTCGATAACGAATCGATGGGTGGTGGGATTGGTTGCTATCAAGGCCGTAGCCAGGGTGATTGGGGGTTCAACCCCCCCCCNCCCCAATTTTATGAACAAAATATATATGGCTTTATTTATGGTTCAAACAATATCAAAATTAAGATAAAAGTACAAATTAGGAGGCTGTGTTACCATAAAAAGCACTTCATAAAGCTTTTAAGAGGTGTTTAATATTTAGAAATTTTCCTAGCCTTCGGCAGTTAGGGGGTTATGGTGCCATAAAAAACACTTCACATAGCTTCTAGAGGTGTTTAATATTTAGATGTTTTCCTAGCCTTTGGCAGTTAGGGGGTTATAAAAAACACTTTAGATAGCTTCTAAAGGTGTTTCATATTTAGATGTTTCCCTAGCCTTTGGCAGTTAGGGGGTTATAAAAAACACTTTAGATAGCTTCTAAAGGTGTTTAAAATGTAGAATTTTTCCTAGCCTTCGGCAGTTATGGTGCTATGTTGAAAAACACCACTTAAGATAGCTTCTAGAACTGTTTATCATTTAGAATGTTTTTTTCTAGCTTCTGGCAATTGGGGGATGTGCCCCTCTGAAATTATTGGCTGGCTACGGCTTTGATTGCTATGACTGCTCTGAAGCCAAGTTGGTTTGTAAGTCGTGCACTATTTATAGTCGGTGGAGTAGGAAGCACACGTCAGAGTCGAGAAGCCAGATGACATCTCTCTCTAGTAACTGTCACGAGTGACGACAATATTTGTTCAAAATGATAAGAAGAAGGGAAAAGGCGTAAACACAATTTACAGTATCAACAAACAAATCGCGGGTGTTCCTCTTCCATTCGGTTCATCCCAAATAGACCACACCCGAGCACCGGCACACCCCAGAAAACAAGGGAGAGGGGGCAGACGGGGCACTTATTCCCCCCACCCCACCTCTACGTCTCCAAATAATTATAATAAAAACGAAAATCATAGGAAGTAGAACTAAAATACAGAGCACAGAAGTGAATCGAATCATTGGATAAATATTAGGACCTTGTTTGGATTTTTAAATTCGAAAAGTAGGATGCTACGCAAATTAAAAGTGCCCCCAAAATTCACTATTAAAAAACCGAACAAAACTAATAGCTTCGATGCACTGTATACAAGGCCGTAGCCAGATTAATCTTAAATAAACATTGCCTAGCTTACCGTTTAGGACTTCAGAATCCCTCGCATGAAGTTAACACTATCTTCGACCTGACTGGGATTCGAACTGAAATATACTGAGCTGGTTTGTCATTGAATTGAAGCATATATCACAGCATGGAGCCAATGGGGTATTAAAATTCCTTTCAAACAATAATAATTAATGTCTATTAATAGGATATCAAACTGCGACAAGTTTTATTTTGTTGTGAAACTAAGAAAATCCTATATATATATATATTTGAAAACTGTGATTTTGTATTTATAAACAGCAAAATTAATGCTATCAAAATGGTTATAGAGCTAGAAATAAAACTGCCTTCATGATCTTGTTATATATTTTCTTCGGCCTTTATGCATGATCCAAAGAGTACATTTAGAACATTTAAGTGATTTTAATTGCAACTAAAATTATAAACTAAAATAAAAAGTTATTCCTTTTACATGTGCCCATCTAAGTGTTCTACCATTCTTTACAAATTTCCCCTTTCTCCCGAAATCTAGGTTAAAAGTTTGGGTGGTAACGATCAGTTTTCTTCAAGAGGCAGCCATTACCTCTTTGTCCAATGGCAGTAATGTAAAGTGTGAACTGTGTTCTTCTTTTCATTGTAAAAGCCATATTGTGTTCATTTCCTTTTATATGTTTCTAGCCACCTTTCCTATACCTTCTTCCAAATATAATACAATCTAAAATAAAAATAATTTACAAGACTCTATTTAACTAGTTGCCCTAAGTTTAAAAGAACTCTAAAGATGTTTAATATCCAAACATTTTCTTAGATTCCAATGGTTAGGGGGGGTGTCGGCCCCCAATAACCCGTTTTTCTTGAAATTTTACTTTGCCTTTGACCTTGAAAGTCTTTCCTAAGCGATAGAAATCCTTAGACCAACTTCCTTAAAAGGGGAAGTCAAGCCGTCGCTCCCATGTCGATTGTGGCATGTAATAGAACCCTGGAAGGTATATATGAAAATACCTTTCCCGGAAAAATTAGTAGGCTCTTTCGATCTCGCTCATAAAAATGCTCGTGTGCTGATATAATCAGTCGGTTCAGAAATTGCTTTGCTTTTAAATCGTACTTGGAAAAGCGATAACATGGTCGAGAATGTATTTTTGTATTTATTTACTTGCGGATATGAGGAAGTTTGTTCAAGTTGTCTTGCATATATATATATATTTTTTTTACTTGTACGCACACGCCCCATTTCAAGTGATCTCATTATCTTCACATACACAACATTTGGGCGTTCATTGTGTGTCTCTGTGTGTAACTTCTCCACCTTATCAACTTGGTTTTGAAATATAAGGTTGGATTTATCTTATATATATAAAGTCTGTTCAGCGTAGGGATTGTTTTCTGAAATGGCCTTTTTCCCTAACAGAAATTTATTATATAGTAGGATATTGGCAGGAAAAAAGACCTTTCAGAGAGTCATTCATACCGTGAATGAAGTGTATATATATGTATATATATATGTATATATATGTATATGTGTATATATATATATATATATCAGTGTCGTGTATATGTATATATATACATATATATACATATGTATATATATATACACTCCATTCACGGTATGAATGACTCTCTGAAAGGTCTTTTTTCCTGCTCAATATCCTACTATATAATAAATTTCTGTTAGGGAAAAAGGCCTTTCAGAAAACAATCCCTACGCTGAACAGACTTTATATATATATATCAGTGTCGTGTCGTGGAGTGCTGCAAGGGAAGCAGGCCTTGTTAAAACTGTACCTGTGATATGTGCTCGTCCATTTGGGTCCTATTTGACCAATCACACGTATGCTCTTCTCTGCTTTGCATACCTCACACGGGAATGTATTCCCCTCGATACCTGACCAATGAGTGTTCTACTGAAGAGTGTGACCAATTCACACGTACAGTTTGAACTAATGCTGCTTACCCTGGCAACACTATACGACACGCCACTGATATATATATATATATTTGGAGATTCTCAGCTAAAAAATAACAATTAATTTTGATTTGTTTTTATAAATATAACACTCTCAAAAGATTTCGTTAGTAAATAGTCCATAATAATAAGATAAAATGTGGCCAAAATCTAGTGAATGAAGGAATTACGTTTAATTGCAATCCAACTCGATGAAAATATTTATTACTTATGTGGTCAATATAAAAAAAAAGCTCATGGCTGGAGGGTGTATACTAAAAATATTGTACTTTCATTATCGCGTCTTACTACCTGTTCAGGTTATGCGCATAGGTACTAATTACGCTAATAAGCTAGGGATGAGGAAGGTTGAATTTATAGGAAGTGTAACATAATTTGCATGAAAGGGGAGTGGAAAACAATTTATTACAGTACACGTGACCGGGGTTCGAACCCCGATCTCCCTGTCATCGGCAGTCTAGTCTACTGTGAGAGTGACGCCTTAGGCCATAAGGCCACTGAAGCAGGTTTATATATATATATGTATTAGTGACTAAATTGTAATCAAAAAATCGAGTTTACTGACTCACCCAAAGTGTAATGGAGGAATGGGGGGAGTAAATAGGGATATTTCCATCTTCCACTCCCAAAATACCAATTAATTTTAGTACCAAGTTTAGAACTGATGAAGTACTTCCATAATACCATAGTAGAGAGCACTGAAGATGTGTCGAATGTATGGGGTTCATTCTAATACTCATTTAACGACTTGATATTTTAAAGATGTCTTTTTACACCTTAAAAATTCTTCAAAGAACATTTCTGGGTGCGCCACTGATTGAGTTATACTTAAAAATATTTTTGTCATAATTGGGTCTAAATTGAATTGTTACATACGCGCATCAGTGGTTGCGAGGTTTTACGCGTCACTCTCGTGTTAGACTGGACTGTAGGTGACGGGGAGATCGGGGTTCGAATTCCGGTCGGGTCTACTGAGGATGGTTTTACACTAAATAGTTTCCTGTGTGCATTTCCTCTAAAATTATATCCTACTCATCTCAATCACTCTGGCCTAAATTAATGCGTAGCCCGAACCGATACTAAGACGTGGGTGGAAAAAAGTCATTAAAACATGTAAAACATGTATATAATAAATTTAAGTTAAGACCCGCCTCGGTGGCGTAGTTAGCTAACGCGCTTGTTTCGTGTTGAGCTAGATTTTAGAGGATGGGGATATCGAGGTTCGAATCTCGCTTGGGTAAACTGGGGGTGGTTTTCCCTAAATGGGTTTCCACTCTACCTCCACGCAAATGCGGGTTCACTTCTTTTATATTCAACTTTCTCAATTCCTAACCCATTAGCGTAAATAGTACTTAAGCGTATAACCCGAACGGGTAGTAAGACGCAATGCTAATTATTATTATTATTATTATTATTATTATTATTAAGTAAGAATAAATCCTTAATTCATTATTTTTAAATCTGAACCAATTGCATAACTTACTACTAATACAATTAATTATAAATAAAATTATAAGAAATAAAATAACATTTATAACTCTTTTTTATCACATTACAATAAAACAATTAATTACTAATTATTAATCAAACTAAAATGATATAATGATTAATTATATTAATCTTGAATGAATTTAAAACCTTGGACACTAAAAACCTCCACCTGCTTACTTGCTTGCGTTGAACGCCCGATAAAAAATAAATACTGAAGTCCAAAGTTCATAAGGAACCAATACTAGGAGCATCTTGTTCTCATTGGTCCATGCTTTGACCGAGTGTAAGAAGTGAACTTTGTATCAGAAGCGTACGTGTCCAGCTGACACCTTTAGTTGACAGCTCAACTTAAGTGCGACTGCACTTGATATGAAGCGTCCCTAACACTTGGGCCCTGAGATTAAACGACAGGAGTGATAGATATTAAAACAACAGACTGTCAAGGCGCTAGACTAGTCGAGCAGAAATTCCTAAACGTCAGAAACCAAGTGGGCTTATAATATACTAGGCTGTAGGAGAAAAAACAGGGGAGGAGAAAAATACAAATTAAAATATAAGTTTTGTTGTGACCTCCCTATTAATTTTTTTTAGCACCGCGTCTTAACTACACGTTCGGGTTATACGCCTATATACTAATTTACTTTAATGTGTTAGGGATAAGTAAGGTTGAATTTAAAGTAAGTGTACCCGCATTGGCGTGGAGGGAAAGTGGAAAACCGTTTAGGGAAACCACCCTCAGTGCACCCGACCGGCATCGAACCCTGATCTCCCCGTCATCGGCAGTCTAGTCTGTTGCGAGAGTGACGCCTTAAACTATGAGTCCACCGAAGCGGGTCCCTGTTAAATTATATCACTCCATTCACAAATATCCATTCTACGCTACTACACCAGTTACCTTTCTTTTCTCGGGAATTTATTTAAGTTTTAATGATAAACCGAATTATGTGGATTTTTTGGACTTTTCAGAGTGGAAAATGTCAACTTTTAAACTATGTTTGCAAGTCTATATATTATGTATAGGATCATAGAAAATAATTTATACTCATCACAGTAAACAACAAACTCGTGTACTGTTAAAGATAATGTTAATATCTAACCTAAACGCAACAACCGATTGTCAATATTTCCAACTACCTAGGCAGTCCCCTTAAGATCTTTCGACCATCAAAATTTTATTGCACAATCTTAACAAGGGGCTATAATGATTATAGGAAGATTAAATATATATTATTGTAAGCGTTTAAAATGATACAATCTTCTCAAGTTCCTTTTTGCTGATCCAACTCAGACAGTAGTTTGCTGACTGAGCAGTCTGGTGTTTGGACCAAGGACGCTGATAGCATAATCGAACATCCGCCCGCCACACTTTTCAACTTGCACAGTTTCGGCGTGACAAGAGACATCGTGTGGTAGTTAGAAAAACGCCGTTCATATTCTTACTTTCCTTCAGAAATAAAAGAAAATGACTGACCAATTTGAAAGACGTTTAGCCCCCTGTAACCTAGGTTCATAACACCGTAATTCACTAGTCGCTAGTTGCTTGACTCTTGTAGTTTAGTGAACCAAACACTTGTCATTTGCACTTAAATACAACTGAATCAGCCTCTCATGACAATACCTGTATTCACTGATTTTCATAAGAAGCCTGTTATTTGACAGTAAGCAAAGCTACTAGATCTACTTTCACTTATTCATACGTCAAGTCATGTGATCTGCAGCTGTCGCTTTTGATAGATATTATCAATACCTTTAAAATATCACTAATAATATAGTAACAAGAGCAGTTTGATGTATGTGGACTGTTGCAAAGAATGAAGTAGTATTGAAAGAGGCAAAGATGGCAGTATATAAAAGTGTGTTGGCGCCAACGTTATTGAATGGATGTGAAGCGTGGGTTTGTCTGGAGAAACAAAAGAGCATGGTGAATGCGGTTGGAATGAGATATATAAGAAATGTGTGTGGAAAAAAAAGGGACGTGCGAAACTCGAAAATATCTCGAAAATTAAAGGAAAAAAAATCTCGATCTCGTCTTGAAAGTTAAAAAATTAATCTCGAAAATTCGATAAATAAAAAACAGCAAATAATGACCCTAAGAAATTAAAAAGCCAAACCGGGAATTTATTATTGCCAATAATACCGAGATAACCCAAAAATAGGCCGCAATCTACCCTCCAAAACAGCCTTCGTTAATAAATGTTTTGGTTATAGTTTATAATAATAATAATAATAATATTTAGCACCGTGTCTTACTACCCGTTCGGGCTATACGCTTAAGTACTAATTACGCTAATGGATTAGGAATTGGGAGGGTTGAATTTTAGAGGAAGTGAACCCGCATTTGCGTGGAGGGAGAGTGGAAAACCATTTAGGAAAAACCACCCCTAGTTCACCCAACCGAGATTCGAACCTCGATCTCCCCGTCCTCGGCGGTCGAGCTCAACACGACTAGCGC
>CABFWO010004357.1:0-35825 GCA_902155825.1 Timema genevievae | reverse complement strand
CTCCCCCCCCCCCCCCCCCCTTTTCCATTCCCTGCATCACTTCTCTAAACCACAGCAAATATTGCTGCATTCACATTATAAGTCCATAAAAAGAAATTTTGGTTTTTCTGTATTTCTAAAATGTCATCGCCCCAGATCCTCTATATTCACTCAGCGACCCGTATTGATGTTTTACATTATAATAGCTCAAGTGCTGTGCCAAAAGTAATTTAGTTTATATTTTTTTTCCAGATCACAGTCATTCTAGATGCTCTAGGCCTCTCTGAATCTCGTCGCACCATGACGGGGTCCCTCTCTGGGGGTCAACGAAAGAGACTCGCCATAGCACTGGAACTTCTCAACAATCCACCTGTTATGTTCTTCGACGAACCAACAAGGTCGGTGGTACATTGAAATAAAATCTTTTCTTCCTTTTTACAAGAAACATGTAAGGTCCAAATTTTCTTCCTCTGCCTTTCACAAGAAACACATTAAGTCCCAACTTTTGTTTTCTTACATTCTACAAAAAAAATATATCAAGTCCAAATTTTAATCCTCTGCATTTTAAAAGGTACACATTAACTTAAAATTTTATTCCATCTTCGTTTTGCAAGAAACACAGTAGTCCAACTTTTTCTATTTATTTTTCAAGAAACACTCAAGTCTAAATTTTCTTCCTTTGCATTTTACAAGGTATATATTAAGTCCAATATTTCCTCCTCTGCATTTAAAAAAACACATTTTGCCGGGTTTTAGCCCAATTTTTGTTTTTATACCAGCACAACAATGGTTTTCACTGAATTATACTATCTGTATGGGCTATCCACATTTAATTATACTTACAGGCTGGAATTAATTTGGAGTAAATGTTTCATTATTTATTTACACAAAGGGGAAAGTCGGTTAGGAAAAATCACCCCTAGTACCCACATTCGAAATTTGAACACTGACCTCATCACCGACAAACCAAACGAGCTTGACATTTAGTCCGCGTGCTTGATTTAATTTTTATAAATAAATTAAATAATGTTTATATGATTGAGACTAAGTGTTTTTTTTTTCAATTTTGCAAGTTATGTTAGCAGCTCCACTTGCCTAAGCACGAGACTGCGACAGAAAACTAAGTCAACAAGCAACGGTCAGAGTTGAGTAACCAAAAGGAACCTAAACAGTAAGAGTTTTTATCATTTTAACCCTTTCTGTTTGCATTTTTCACCTCCCTAAAATCATTATAATCACTTTAAAAAGGAAACTTGAAGCACTAATCGCAGTCAAGAGGAGAAAAAAAAAATATTGGGATCAAATGAATTAGCAGTATAAACGCTCAGCTGCCAATAATTTTGAAGGTGAAGTTTCAGGCCTGTAAGATTGAGATTCGCCAAGTAGGTAATTTTATTAAGTATGTTTAAATATTTACTTATTCTCTATGGCATTAGGAACTCGAAAGCTCATTACCACACTCACAAAAGTATGTCACCTATCCCTATTTTGAGCTAGTTTTATCCAGTCCACCTCATTACACCCTATCTATTTAAGGTCCATTCTAATGTTATCCTCCCATCTGCGTCTAGGTCTTTCCGATGGTCTCGCCATTCAATACCTTGAACTCTAGATACTCCCATTGGCACTGTTTATAAATACAAAACCTAAATTTAAAATACACATATAATGTGAAAAAAAGTATTATTTAATGTTAAAAATTGTCAAATAAACTAATCACATTTGGTACGCACATAGAAAACAATGAGCACCTATAAAAGTTGGGGAATTTTGGTGGAACAAGTAAGAGTCGAGGGCATTTTAAAAAAATGTTCATAAATGTTTGCAAGACTTTTTTTAAATGCCAACTTAAAGGATATAACCCAATTAAAACTATAAGATTTATCTCCAATTCGCAGAATTTTACAAAGTCCACTGACAAAAATTATTTAATATTTATTTTTTAGCATTGTGTTTTTTTATCCGTTTGGGTTACACGCTTATGTACTAATTAAGATAGTATGTTAAGGATGAGGAAGGTTGTATTTAGAGAAAGTGTATCCGCATTTGCATGAAAAGAGAGTGAAAAACTATTTAGGAAAAATTACCCACAGTACACCTGACCGGGATTCTAATCCTGATCTCCTAGTCATTGGCAGTCCAGTCTCTTGCGAGAAAGAAGCCCTAGTTCATTCTTCCACCGAAGCTGGTCATATTTATTAGATAAATTAATACAAAATGATGAAATTATTGAGATTTTTCTTAATAAAATATATACAATCATATGTACAAAATACTGGTAAAATGCATATTTTTTCGGCCTTAAAAAATCTTGGGCAATTCGTATAATTTCAAAATTTGACACATGTATAAACCCTCTGATTAAGGTTTCCATACTATTTCCAGTGGTTTGGATAGTTCCTCTTGCCTCCAGTGTGTGTCCCTGCTGAAACTCCTTGCGAGGGAGGGTCGCACCATCATATGCACCATCCACCAGCCCAGCGCCACCCTGTTGGAGATGTTCGACTTGTTGTACGTCGTCAGTGATGGAGTGTGTATATACAGGGGCAGTGCCAAGGGCATGGTGCCGTTCCTCTCGGAGGTAGGGCTGGAGTGTCCGGCCTATCACAACCCTGCAGACTTCAGTAAGTGGCAGGGCCATGCGGTGGATTTTCTCGGTATGATGCAAGTCTTCGAAATGCCGCCCCTAAAATGTTTTTTCTTTAAAATAACCTTAGATTGTGATTTTTAAAAAAACTGCACAAAATGTAAGAATACTATTTTTATTTTGAAAATATAAACTACTTTAAAATAATGATATCAACTACAACAATCTACTACAGTTTTACCTTTCTAACTTTAACTTTAGCAAATTTGTTAGTTAGGGATGTGTAGTCTAGAGTGGCAGCCAATGTAGATTCAATAGAAATTAATGACAGATTAGCCCAATATTACCTAAATAACTCTCTATCTATCACACACAGGCACACGTTCCGCACCTGAGATATACCCAGTCCATGCAATGCTACTTTTTAATTCAAGTATCTATTGTCATAATATAATCATTTTCAATGATAATAAGTAACTACAATTGCTGTAAAAAACAATAACTCTCTTGCCTGCTCTATTTTTTAAACACAAAAACTGAATTAGTATAAATACAAAAATATTATACTGATCCAGATATATTATATATCTGATTTACTGATTTAAATACAGCACAGCCACTTGCCAATTCTCGAGACAAATTAACATTAAAATCAAATATTGTCAATAATTGTAATCTCAAAGCAGAACTATCAACACGTAACTCGTGCAATTGTCTTTTGTGATAATTATAGCCTCAGCTTTTAGGAGAGGCGCGGTATATTACAAACAAAAATAATAGCTTTGCGCTGTCAGATCAAAAGTCTTTCGGCGAGCGCTCGACAAAGATGCACCTGCACCAGAAACCGGGCTTAGGCAGAGGCGTGCGATAAATCATAAATCGTATACATCAATATCAGAATAACATAGACCAATATAGAAAAGTATTGCTTAAATATTTTTAATTATTGAATGTTTCAAATTGTATTTTGATTTCCTGCTTATCCCCCTTACTGTGATGCCTGATGCGGCTGCCTCTCTTTATCATAACACGGCACGGTCCTGGTAAGTGGGTCACATGCACTAGGATAGTGACACAAACATCCCCACATCAAACCCCCCAAATGTTTTACTTTCTCATATAGATAAAGTATTGCAATCATGAACAATCTTGAACCTTTAGATTATGATGGGTCTTGGTGTTTTAAATTCCCTCAGACTTAATAAAGTGGTCTTCTTACAATTCTGTCTGCCCCTATGTCTGTCTGTCTGTCTGCCTGTCTATCCGGGGCCATAGCAGAATCAGTTTTACATATTTCACTCAGACTTAATATTTAAATGTTAATTTAAATTAGTTGAAAAAAATTACACCTGCACATGGGAATTGAACCCGGGAACTTTGGCTTAGTACGACAATGCTACAACCATTGAGCTATCCAGGATTCATCCCTTGTTCAGGGTAATTCTTCACTCATAGTTTTAGGCTGAGTCTAGATGGACGTGTATAATTGTCGGTTACAAATGAGTGACCAATAGTATCATGAGCTACCAGATACCACAGCCATCTGTGACTCAGAAGGGCTGTTATGCAGCCATGTATCCATTACAACATGTCCATCACAGACTAAGCCTTAAATTATGAGTGAAGAATTACCCTAATCACATGATGAGTCCTGGATAGCTCAGAGGCAGAGCATTAGCGTGCTAAGCCAAAGGTCCAGGGTTTGATTCCCGTGCTCAGGTTAATTTTTCAACTAATTTAAATTAATTATTATGTGGTCCCCCTCCACAAAAACATTCCCATGATTACAATGTTTTGCAACCTGCTACAAAAAGGGATTTGAATTTCACTATCATTGCTGTCCCGGACGTTAATAACTCTTTAAAAGTGTTTATAAAAACGATTAAATGTAAATCTAACAGTCCAACACCTTGGCTCAGTCAGTAGTATGTCTGCCTATTGAACTAAGGGTCCCGGGCTCAATTACCGGCATAGCCAAAAAAATTATAATTAGTAAAACTGGGGTTTCCCCTTTCGCAGTGTCAAAGTAGTTGTTGGCTGTTGTATATTTAAGTTAGTTTATAAGTCGTGTGCTGATATAATCTGTCTGTGCATAAATACTTTTAAAAAAAATTGTCTTACAGTCTCTGAGTTATATAACTAAGAACTTTATGGTTTGTACACACCCTAGAACATACTAAGGATAATCAAGGTGTGCAGGCAGAGGTGTGACACCCATGGGTGATATCAGGTGTGTATCAAAACTTTGATGGGAGGAAAATGTGAAAATAGAATTGAAGTAAGTTGGGTGTCATGTTATGGATTTGATGTAGATATCTCAGGATAGGGTTGAATGGCGAGCTTACGTTCTGGCGGTCATGAACTTCTCTTATGATGGCCATGAACTTTCGACTCCCTTAAGGTCAAAGTGTTATTTAGTTAGAAAGAGCCACAAAATGAGAAACACAATAAATAAAATGTGTGGAAAAAAAATTCCTTATGATACATTAAAGTTAAGTTTTCTTGGATAAAGCGTGAAAAACAATTTTCATGGGGGGAAAATACGACATAGCTAGGATTCAAACATGGTGCTACTAAGCTAACGTGTCTAGTAAAGGGTTGTTTTAATAGGCACTAATACCACCTTAAATAATATTAGCAACAGATAAAATAGCGCTAAATAATTCCTATCGTCATCAACTATTTCGAGCCCGTGGCCGGGTCAGTTTAGTAAAATACCTCCAGCTTCCTCTTTCATTCCACAACTATTTGTTCTTAATTTGCTTCCATTCTTCTACTCTCACCTTTCCACTTGCTCTTATCTTTCCCTCTCATTGCTTTCTTGCAGTCTTTTACCTCCAAACTTCATCTTCTTAATTCTTCTTGGAATTATTTCCTTTTCCATCCTCATTACATGCTCATACCATCTCACCTTGCTTCCTCTATTACCTCATTTACTTCAAAATCCACATCACATGACCATACCGTCTCGCTCTTGCTTCCTCTGCTACCTCATGTACTCCAAAATCCACATCACATGACCATACCGTCTCGCTCTTGCTTCCTCTGCTACCTCATGTAATCCCTTTAGCCCAACTCTTGTCTAGACAAATTCATTCCTAACCCTGTTTATCCTTGTGACAGCTAATATGCTCCTAAAAACCTAATTAATCTATAAATTCACAAATGATGTGTGATATTCCAGTATTTAACGGACAATATTAACTATCAGTTTTAGAAGTGGCTACAGGGGACTATGGCTGCCATAACGAAGATCTCAAAGCCGCCATCGCCAATGGGCAATGCAACGATTGGGTGCAAGCACCACGTCAAGACATCTTGCCTCTTGATATCCACAATGGTTAGTTCTATGTAATATAATATGTAGATTGTAAAGACGATGTAGATATTCTATAAGTTGGGAGTGTAGGGAACATGATAAAAGTCCGGTGTTTTTGCAGTTTTTATACCAAAACCTTTTTTGGCCAAAATAAATAAGATATTGCTTCAGTAAAAACATAAGAGTTTAATTTTATTCACATGGTGATATCAACTGTTGTTGAATATCTACCCGTCTCGGTGGTGTAGTTAGCTAACACGCTAGTTTCGTGTTAAGCTAGACTGTCAAGGATGAGGAGATCAAGGCTCGAATCTCGCTCGGGTGAACTGGGGGTGGTTTTTACTAAATGGCTGTCCATTCTCCCTCCGCGCAAATGCGGCCTCACTTGCTCTATATTCAACATTTCCAATTCATAGTCCATTAGTTTACTTGTACTTAAGTGTAAAACTCGAATGGGTAGTAATATGTGGTGCTAAGTATTATTATTATTATTATTATTATTGTTGTTGTTGAATATCTGTCATGATCAAAGCGACATTAAATGAAAAACGTTTTAAATGAAGAGAAAGAGTTGTCATTAAATTCCAGGATGCCCTTAACAGATATTCAACGCTGTTAATATCACTATGTGAAGAAAATAAAACTCTATGTTTCTACTGGTGAAATATTTGATTTCTTTTGACCAGAAAAAAATATTTTGGTATAAAAACTGCAAAAACACTGACATTTTCTCATGTCATCTTTGAAACATTTCAAAGGGAGTATAAAACTTATATTTTGAACACTATGAAATACATTGAACAGATTTTAAATGTCTTATGTATTTCAATATATGATCATATTTAGAACAGTTACTAAACAGTATGTTAACACCGACTAGTTATTAAATGACATCTCTAATGTAAAGATAGATACATTCAGATGAGTCATCATAAAATATACCGGCCAATTCAAAAGTCTCCATACATAAGGAATATTTTTTTAAGGGACTATTTTGAAATGGCTTTTTCTAAGGAAGAGCTGATAGAGATGATTGTCCTGGCTGGATCAAGAAGCTGTCACAGGTTAATTTGACAGGAGACACTCCCCAGGACTCACACCATTGTTGCCAAATTATTTTTTAGCATCGCGTCTTACTACTGGTTCGATTTATACGCTTATGTACTAATCATTCTAATGATTTTTGCTATTATGAAGGTTATATTTAGAGACAGTGTACCTACATTTGCGTGGAAGGAGAGTGGAAAACAATTTTGATAAAAACGACCCTCAGCACACCTGACCAATATTTTAATCTCGATCACCACGTCATCGGTAGTTTAGACCATTCATCCACCGAAGTGGTTACCAAACTTATTGAGAAGTTCTGAAAGATCTGAAGTGTTACTGACCAAATAGAGATGTGGTCATTGACGAACATCCACTAATGAATATTTACTGGCCATAGTGCTGGAAAATTTTGAAAAGATATCCCCTAAAAGGCACACAGCTTTTGCCTATTGATTGAATTGTCAGCCGAGCGAGTGAGTGTTGTCTGCATCATTAAGGAGCACAGTAATGACATTTATACAAAAAGCAAATGTTGCGTCATCTTTATGTACATATACTTTTGAATCGCCTTATAGTGTGCTCTTTTCTCTAAACGTTTTTCACTACAAAGATAGGTACACTTAATAGATAATTTAGAAACTAAAAGTAGTTTTATGTGGCAACAACAAAAACCTTATCTTTGACTATAATTCACGTGTTTCAAGCTTCGCTTAGCTCTTGCAACCTTCACATATCCCTATTAATTTTTACTTGGCTTAAATGATGTATATAAACTTAAAAGGAGAGTGTAGGGAACACGAGAAAAGATCAGTGTAGTTGCAATTTTTATAGCAAAACATTTTTTTTTGGTCAAAATAAATCACATATATAGGTTCAGTACAAATACAGAGTTTAATTTTGTTCACACAGTGATATCAACAGTTCTTGAATATCTGTCAAGGGTGTTCTTGAATTTAATGACGACTTTTTCTCTCATTTAAAAAGTTTATCATCTAATGCCGCTATGCTCATGACAAATATTTAAGAACTATTGATATCACCATGGAAAGAAAATTAAACTTTATGTTTTTACTGGATCAATATTTTATATTAAAAAAAAGTTTGTATATAAAACTGCAAACACACTACACTTTTCTTATGTTCTCTATATCACCATGTGACTCATCATTTTATTTGGTTCAGTTCCTTATCTAAGTTGGTAGCACCTATTTACTGATGTGAGATCTACTATTTCAATTCCTGACATGTCATAAAAAAAATCTCATTCATAAATTGGATCTTCCTCTTTCACAAGCTTGCAATAACGTGTTTGGATGGGATTTTGTTCGTTAGCTTGCTATTTCAATAATATATATCAAAATAAGTGTAGGCCTACTAAAGGTACGATTCCCTTGGTGTGTCTCGCATCTGCGACCAGCGACTGGACTGGTTTCCATAGTTTGTTATGTGGCCAGTTCTTTCGAGGCGACTGCGACAGGCGACCAGCGTGCGTGTCCAGCGTATCTACATTGCGTCTGCATTCACACTGCTTCGAGAGCAGTGTGGATATGCTTCGAGAGCAGTGTGGACATGCTTCGAGAGCAGTGTGGATATTGCTTCGAGAGCAGTGTGGACATGCTTCGAGAGCAGTGTGGACATGCTTCGAGAGCAGTGTGGATATGCTTCGAGAGCAGTGTGGATATGCTTCGAGAGCATTGTGGACGCAGACGTACCACCGAGCAAGCATGTGTTTTAATAGAGTTGTATTTAGTTTTGTCATAATTGCTTGCCAACACAGAAAATAAATAGAAGTTGTTTACAACAAATACTTTTAAAAAAAGTGATTCAAAGGAACCGCGCTATTTGAGGAAATCTTAAGTCCCAGTTAAGGTGGCACTTACATTTTTGAGACATTTAAATACTAAGGGGGGTGGGGTCCTCAGTCCGTGTCACAGTTTTATGTTTGATTGGGCCGGTATTGAAAATGGTCCAAGATTTCTAAACAGAAGAGGACAAAAATTTAATTGGAGAGGTGGAAAAGCACCCATAAATTTTTGACATATCTTCGCCAGTGTACCGGGACTAACATGTGAAGGACAACACAATATGTAAAGAGATCTCAAGAATAGTTGGTCGATCAAGTTAGTATTTTTTATTCTCATTATTCCAGAAAACAAAATAACACGGAACATTAAATAAAACACAGTTGAAAAACTCTGATAAATGAGAAATGATCTGTACTACACATACAACTACCCACGAATGGCGACCAAGAGACGTATTTAGGGAAACACCGTATCCTGCGTCTGCGACTCACCACCCCACGTCTGTGGTCACAGGCGCGAGATGCGCTGAGGGAATCCTACCTTAAGTGTCCCACTTAGGGTCAGCTTTAGATAGGAAGAAACATTTTTGAAAGCTACTATTTCATCAATTTTGCTGGTAAAAACTAGGAGGGATAGCTAACACACCTTAATGATACCAGAGTGTAAAAAGTTTAAATAGTAGACCTGATGAAGCTTTTTCCATTAAACACCCCCAAAAATAGTTTCAGGTGTGCTCAGAACCCCCAATATATAAGCCTTTTTAAAACCTTAAATATTACAGCGCTAGTTCTATCTTGTATTTAGGGTTGTGCTGCAAACAGTGTTTTATAGCGTGCCAAATGGCAGGTGCTTACATCTGATATGCAAGCAAGCGTGATTAAGTTGTTAGCACTCGCAATTCATGAACCGACAGCCAGGCATTTGTTAACATGTTTCCATTATAGTTTGGTTAGTGGCAGTACTCATGTAGTGTATATTATTTTTGTGTTGTACATGTTTGTTTTCGTCTATTAAATTTATTTTTATTTTATTTTACTAAACATACATTGAGACTAACAAATGGCACCTTAATTTTGGCCATTTTTAAAATACGGTGCTTGAAAATATGCAAATGTTATACCACACCCTCACCCCTTTTTATAGAGCCCCCCCCCTCCCCCCAATGTATTTAACAAGTCAGCGCCCATGTGTCTATGACAGTGAAAGCTTGTCCTTAAAAATGTGTTTGTGTATTTTAGTGTTTTATCTAAACAATTTCTACTCCAGTATCAAAAGGTAAGTGTGCTGGCTATCCCTCCTAATTTTAACCATGATTTAGCCTAGTGCTTTATTCCCAATATCCTAATACAATTCTTCATATAATTTATATTAGAGTTGGGTCAGATCCACTATTTTACAAATCTGAATCTTCAATTTACTATCAAATTCGAATTCGAATCTTGAAAAAAAATTATGAACCTTAAAGGAAATATAAATATAATGGAATAATATAAAATAGAAATAGTAACTAAATATTAACATTGTTTCTTATAATCCATTCATTATAACATTCCTACAATCAGTTTAGTTTTAATTAATAGTCTGGGGCTTGGTTGTTGAGTTTGTCTTATAATTATGTTGGTTCTGAACCGCCCATAGGCAATATTAGAGCTTTAAGAATTTTTATTAGGAAAAAAACAAAATTAAGGATTTGAGTCTCGAATCCGATATTTTCTCAAATCTTCGAATCTCAAATATCCTTAAGAATTCGAGGATTTGAGGGTCCCATTTTTAGTTTGTATGCAAAGTTATTTAATCTACATCTGTCACTTTTGATATATATCAGAATTAACAATAAAATAACACTAATAAAATGTTATCAATGTTGACTGCAAACAAATATATTTGTATTTTTCTAAACATTCTTACCTACAAGAAATCTTCTATACTTTTAATCAGAAATTTATGTTTTGATAACTTTTCATGTGTATTGATACAGTTCCATATACACCAATTTGGGTGTCACCTTTGCCCCTCGACCTGCCAACCCCAACTTCTACCTGCAGCAAGAATAGCCAGGAACAAAGAGAAGACTTCGGGGAGTATCCTGTCTCGTTCCCTATCCAGTTCTATGTTCTACTCAAGAGAGCATTCCTCCTCATTACAAGAGACAAGGTACGTTTAACAATGAGGAGGCTCATTGGCTACCTGATTATACAATAACAAGATGTCCATCTACCCGGAAAACAGAGAAATGTCAGGGAATCTGCATGGTCAGAGAAAAGTCAAGGAATCTTATAAAATTTCTGGAATTTCTACATATTCACTTAAAAAATATGTGACTTTTACTTACTATAGTCAAAATAAATATTTTAATTCAGTTATTACATACACTCGCTTCTGTGGCCGTATAGTCTAACACGCTACTTTTGCAGTAGACTAGACTGATGATGATGGGGAGATCGAGGTTTGAATCTTAGTCGGGTGAACTGAGTTTTTTAAAATGGTTTTTCACTCTTCCTCCATGCAAATGCGGGGTACACTTCCTAAAAATATAACCTAAAACCATTAACGTAATAACACAGGACTGCACAATTTGTGTTATTGAAAATTGTCTGCAATATAATGAGTGATTCTTATGCTTTGTGGTGTGCTGATGTCAAACATAACCTCAATTTTTCTCTACCACGTAAGGATTTTTCACAAAGTGGATATTAAAGTATGGGAAAAGCACTTATTAATAAGTATACTGTTTAGAACTCATTTATTTTTGAAAAATTAAATAATGGTTTTATTTAGAAAATTATTGATGGAAAAACATTCTCAACACTTATTGGGATTTACAAGTCCTTATACTGCCTTTTCTTTTTGCCCTCAAAAGTCCTTTTCAAACTTATTCTCTTGTATACAGCTTTCGGCTCTTCTTAGTGCAGTATCCAACAGTAGTCCGCCGTCATGTTTATGTTCAATCTACCCTGATATCTGAATTCCATCTTTTTGATGTCTTAATGGAATCTTTCCCCCTACTCTTCACTCAAAGTACCAAGATTTTGGGGAAAGTAGTCCAAATGGGAATTCAGGAAGTGCACTTTCAAGCTCATCGAACAACCCAAGTCTATGCATTTCATGAGCATAGTTCCCACACACACTAGACTTAAAGTTGGGGTCTATATTGTTTCCAAGAAATTTTGTTACAACTTCTTTGAAAGATTTCCAAGCCTCTTTATCCAAACTATTCATTTTTGTTTTAAAGACTACGTCTTTCAGAAGTTTCTGAATATCTGGACCGACAAAAACAACTTTCACTTTCGCTTCAGACAGCCGCGAAAACTTGACATTCAAGTATTTAAAACACTCTCCTTCTTTTGACAGAGACTTAAAAAAATTGCTTCATCAAACCATGCTTGATATGAAATGGAGGCAGGAGGACTTGTCTTGGATCAACCAAAGACTTCCGTACTACATTTTTGCTTTCACGTTTTAAGGCATCACTACGTGGCCACACGATCCAGTTTTGCCTCTTATCCCGGCTATTCTATTCACACAAGAAACGGGTGCATTCTCCCTGCTGTCCAAGAAGCATAAAAAGTACTTTAAAATGTCCGTATATTGTCCATTCATAATCCTTGTATTTCACTTTGGTGAGAATTAAGGCTAAATTCTCGTAGCATTCTTTCAGGTACACAGAATGTCCCACTGGTACTGAAGCATATTTACTACCATTATGGAGAGTCAATAAAGAACCTCCACTCATTCACGTCGTACTGTATGTCAAACCTCACCATCAGTCCAGGAACATTGCTACAGTAAACCATCTTGAAAAAAGTGTGGAATAAAATATATTTCTCTGTTTCTGAACCATGAGAAAATATCAGCCCCCCTCCCTCCCTTTTATTGTAATACACCTTGATCAATTTAATGATAAAAATATAATGGTCTAAAAGAATTATAATTAAAAAAAAAGATTTTTAGAAGCTTAATGCAGTCATTTGGTGGATATTGAAATCGAAAATTTGAGTTTGTGCAAAAATGGTACGTGATGTATTTTTTTTAAACCATTTTTACTAAGATTAGTGCCCAAAAATCTATAAGAATCAGTGATTAGTTTTCAAACAATTTTTCCATGTCAGACATGTTTAATTAGTTCATATGTGTACAAAACATGCTAAAAAAAAAGGGGGAGTTTAATACATACCTTAATACCACCTCTGTAGACTAGTACTAGTGATTAGAGTTTATGGTTACAGATCCAAAGGTCCCGGGTTAGATTCCTGGTGTTTCTAGAATTTTTCTGTGTCAAACTCAGTCTCATGAGGACAAATGAGGAGCTACTTGAATAAATAAGTAGCATCTCTGGTCTAGAAAACTGAGATTAACAGCTGGAGGTTTCATTGTGATGACCACATGACACCTTATATCCGCAAATGTTGGCACTATCACTACTAATGATCGTGGGCTCACATCATGGAGTCAAAGTACATGCCATGAATCTCTTTCAATACATTAACCTACATTAGAAGTCAGTTACACATCACCCTTTTTTTTTTTACCTTAAAGAGAACTACCCCAACGGTTGTCAGGGCTTGATTAATTTGTCTAAGTTAGTTTTGAGAATTTCGATTGGTTCTACACCCACATACTCACTATCAGCACTATTATCTCATCTCATCGGGACATGGGAAGAGCCTCCACAGAGAGGATGTACGATTAGTACATTCGGATGTTCCCTGGGCAGAGGTACATTAGTACTAGCTAATCTTTCCACTACTGACCTACGAATGAAGTTACCCAGAGGCACTATATTTATTATGATTTGAAATTTATTTGACTGGAAATGTCTTTTTATTTGTATAGGTACTTGTGTATTTTTTTAATATGGTAAAACATTTTTGTTCATATTAATTTGATTTAATTCTAATGAAGAATGCACAAACAACATGGCCTTGCATTGGCGGTCAAGTGGACGTCAATCTCCTTTTGTCTGGTTCAGCAATGACAGAGAGGTCGGAGTTCGAATCCCAACAGGATGTACTAAAGTATTTTGTACACAAATGATTTCCCATTGTTCCTACATGCAAAGATTGGGTCACTTGCTTGATATTTTGAATGTGCAGATACCTCCATCGAATATTAAAATATGGAATACTGAAAGCAAACGTAGCAACTGCTCGATGGTCTGCTATTTGATTCAACCTAAATTACTCTTCTCTTCTCCCTGTTATTTGTGAGATGACAAGTAGTCTTGTTTTGTTACCTGGTTATTTTTTTATTTTTATTTTTTGTGGTTGATAGGATGAAAGTGTAAAGACAGCAAATATATTTACATAAGACCGATTCCAACCTACAATACTTTACAAACAACCATTTTGTTTATGAGAGAAATAGTAAACATTCAGCAAGTCAGGAATGTTTACTTGTGAAAGGTACCCGCCTCGGTGGCGTAGTTATCTAACGCGCCAGTCGTGTTGAGCCCAACTGCCGAGGACGGGGAGATCGAGGTTCGAATCTCGGTCGGGTGAACTGGGGGTGGTTTTTCCTAAATGGTTTTCCACTCTCCCTCCACGCAAATGCGGGTTCACTTCCTCTAAATTCAACCCTCCCCCAATTCCTAATCCATTAGCGTAATTAGTACTTAAGCGTATAACCCGAAGGGTAGTAAGACACGGTGCTAAATATTAATTAATTAATTAATTACTTGTGAAAGGTAAATTTATCTTGTCTTTTATGTAATATTTTTACACTTATTTTTACTTATCCCAATGAGCGGTTAACACACTTAAGAGAAGAATCATTATTTTTAGTCTTACACATCTTACTACCCTAATGGGATATTCACTTACTTAATTTAACTTATAAGAAAGAAGTGCACAACTACTTACTTGGGGAGAATATGGAAACCCACTAGTAGAAATAAATAACGACAGAGCACGTGCCCGAGATTTATATCACAGGGTTTTAGGGCAGGGACACCAGCATTTGCTTGAAGAGAGGAAGCTAAACCCACAAATAAAACAAAACACAATACACCCATCAGGGGTTTTATGGGCCATTTCGCAACAGTTGGTTGATATATAATTATTGTTGGTGGTCCTTGCAGACTCTCAGCAAGATGCGATTGGTGATGCACATGTTGATCGGTGTGCTGATTGGTGTGCTCTACTACCAGATTGGTAACGAAGCGAATCATGTCATCGATAACTTCGGTTTCCTGATGTCGTGCATCATGTTCCTCATGTTCACCGCTTTCTCTTCCATGGTGCTGACATGTAAGTTTTATCAACTTAACAAAACTTAGTCTCGGCGAGCGCTGTTTCCTATACCTAGGCAGGTTAAAATTTGGATGCCCACAAGGGCAATAATTTACCACGTTGCTAAGCATACAATCATGTTCATAGACTGCCAAACAAGTAAACAAATTGTATTGCCTGATGTGTCGATATAAAAAATAAAATTTAGCATTATAATTAACTGTAACTATTATTTAGTCTAACCAATCTCCTCCTATTAGATGATATTCTGAAGGAGCAGTTTAAAGTAAATTGTTGTAATTAAATGCACTCTTGTAACAAGTTTTTGTACTTGACTAAATCAGTACGCTTGCATGTTTAAATTACACATGGACTTGGAGGAAATATGTTTGTAAGATACCTGCTATGGAGAAGAGAAGTGTCCTTGGAGTGTTTTACAGGGTGTACTTTGTACCTATTGTCACACATACACTATATCTACTTACTGACTACCTTTACTATAGCAATTTAATTTGTAAACATTAACATGTTTGTTTTATTTCCTCCAGTTCCAGCCGAGATTCCAATCATAAACAGGGAATATTTCAATCGATGGTATTCTCTGCAGTCCTATTATTTGGCGATAACCTTTGCAGATGTTCCACTACAGGTTAGTTCACTTATTTAGTTATTAATTTTGATTTGATAGTTTATGTGGCTGTCCATAAACCACGTCTTGCTAAATATATTTTTTCCCTTCTTCCCCCTTTTGTCGCACATTCTCAAAAATTTGTGAAACCCCCTCTCTTGTCACACATTATCATAAAATTTGTGAAACCCCCTCTCTTGTCACACATTCTCAAAAATTTGTGAAACCCCCTTTCTAATATTATATCACAATATCACACACCCCCCTTCCTATTTTAATAAAATTTTTAATTGCAGAGCTTACATAACTCTTTTATTGAAACATTTTCACAGGTTAACCAAAAGCTCAACGATCAAAGTCAATGAGTCGATCATTGTTCGCCTCTACACATGGTTTGTTTGTATGTGCACACAGTCGGGTTTATTAACACAGTGTCCAATATGGCTAGTTGCAATGTGACCGTAATGTGACATCACGCATTATCTGATTACCCCTCCCCTCCTTCCCCCTTGTCACACTTTGCTACTCTGAGCACTACTCCCCCCTTCCCCCCTCGGCTGGTATACATTTATGGACAGCTCCTATATAATATTTATTTGAACTCATAATAAACAAAGTTGACCAAAGAGAAGAATGTTTCTGTAAACTAATTATCTTATAAAACTAAAGCCCTCGACAGTTATTCAAACACAGGATCATCGACGTGATCCAATTACAGGTTCTAATTAATGTAACCATTTTAATTCATTAGGGTATTTATCGTGTCTGTCTTAATTAACTAAATGGGGAAGGATGGTGGAAGGATAGAGGAAGATGGAGGATGGAAACAATTGTTGATCACATGATGACATTGATAATGAGTTAGCCACAAAATTATTAAAACATACATTTCTCGCAGGAGATATTCAACACTCTGTGAACCAAGAGGCTAGAGTTATATAGTTTTGACCTATAGAGCAATAAGATCTTAAACTTTTATCCTAATAACATGGCAGAGCCATGGACACAAATCACACTACTTCCTGTTTGGAAAAATCTAAAAATATATAAAAACATCAAGGAACAGACTTTGTGCAAAATCAGAAACTGCACTTTTCAGAGACAGGCCTACCCCCTAGTATTTCATATTAGTTTTGTCTGACATCTTAGCTCAGTCGGCAGCGTGTCTGTCTAATGAGCCAAGGGTCCCAGGTTTGATTCCTGGTATGCCCGAAAAATGTATCATTGGTGAAATGTGGGTTTCTCCTTTCACAGTGATGAATTAAGGGTCGGGGGGTTGAATGTTGTGTCTGTTCCAGACATAAGTTAGTTAATAAATCGTGTGCTGATATAATCAGTTGGTTCAGAAAATGGACGTTAAATACCTCAAATAAATAGAAAAGTTATATTAGTTTGCTTGAAATTAAACAAGTGAGCAACGCACACCCACCCCTAATTAGTAAAAAAAAGTAACATGAGTATTGTGAAACTGTTTCAGACGATATGCTCTGTGGGGTACTGCATGGTGGTGTACTTCTTGACTGCACAGCCACTCGACATATATCGACTCTTCCTGTTTATACTCAGCTGTTCAATGGTCGCAGTTGTGGCACAGAGTATAGGACTCATCATAGGCGTCTCCTTTAGTATACAGGTGTGGGCTTGGAAAGTTTTTAAATAACAATCTTTTAAGTTATTAGATCAAACTCACGTTACCAGTGATTGGATGTCTGTGTTTGGATTTTTATGAATATATACTAGGAACGGAACTCTTTAATTCTGAAGGATATTTGAGATTTGAAAAAAATTAAATATATATATTTTTTTTTCAAAAATTTGAATTGGAATTTTTTTTAGAGTTGGTTCAGCTCCAACGTAATTATAGGAAAAAATTAGAAACCATACCCCAGACAATTAATTCAGCACTTAACTGAATGTCTGTATTAGTTTAAATTATTTGAAAAATGAAAACTGGACACAGGAATCAAACCCAGGAGCTTCAGCTTAGTGTGCCATTGCTCTACCACATAACTATCCAGATTCATCCCGTGTTCGGGGTAATTCTTCACTCATAGTTTAAGGCTGAGTCCGTAATGTATGTGTGGAAATTGTTATCTGCATATGAGCGACCAATAATATCACAAGCTATCAGATACCCCAGTCATCTATGACTCAGGAGGGCTATTATGGTACCAAGTATACAATACAACAAGTCCATCACAGACTCAGCCTTAAATTATGAGAGATGAATGACCCTGAACATGGGACAAATCCTGGATAGCTCTGTGGTAGAGCATTGGCACATTAAGTTGAAGGTCCTGGGCTCGATTCCTGTGTCTAGGTGCCATTTTTCAACTAATTTAAATTAATTGGATTGTGGTCCTCTTCATACGGACAATACCATAATCACATTTATTTGCAACCTGTGTGTTGATATTCATTTGAATGTATGTATGTTATAATTAATTCAATTTTATAAAAAAAATCAACTATTAGTTACTATTTCTATTTTATTCTACTCTGTTATATTCCTATTCCTCTTATGTTCATATATATTTTTTTCAATATTTGGGTTTCGAAGGTAAAATCAAGATTCTTATTCGAGTGACAATTTTGTAAAATAGTGGATTTTCATGGATATATAAATTAGTACATGGACGCAAAAGGAATAACGCAAAGGACAAACACATGAAATGGACATAGGGTGCGAATATATATGATATATCTATATAAAAAAGGCAATTGTTATTATTTAAATGAGGTTACATTTATTTATTTTATGAAATGGGTGATTTATTGTTTGATTATGATGACTTTGAAAATGCGTTACAAGTTCTAAGGAACCCAAGACTTCGAAGACTGAAGAGATTTTTGGAACAAAAGAATTTCCTGAAATTGTATAACAAGGAAGAATTTTCTTTACGTTTTTGTTTGAATAAAAATAAGGTTTTAGAAATTCTTGAAGTGATTGAACACCAATTAAAATTGTTTATTTGCTTGTATTTATCTATTAATTCAATTAGCAACATTTCCTCATCTTTGCTAAAATTTAAACTTCGTGTTTATTATTTTTAACAGACATTTTAGCAGATAAATAAATATGATAAAAGATAGCAGATAGCTTTACACAGACGTGATAAATTGGACTTGCTTTGATTGATTGGTTTTCATAACAGTTTCATAGACGTTGTAATGACTTGCTTATATTCTCTATGGTAAAATTAAGTCAATCAAAAGCTTTGAAACAAATCTAGCGCTCCGAGAAAGTTAACGATAAGAACTAATGGAAGGCACCTGTTCATAATTTGACGAGCACATAAAAATAGTAATGTAAAACCCAACGCTAAGTTTAACCAATGGTTAGACTTTATGAACCGTTAAGTTATGATGACTTTGACAAGACATTGTAACATTGGCCCTTAGTCTTTTCCCATATTTAAATTATTGGGGTAGTTTTGAGGAAGGTATGATTTGGAGAAAATGTATGCAAATTTGTTTGGGAGGAAAGAAGGGAACCATTTAGAAAAATCATTATCATTTCACATGACCAAGATTCAAACCCCGTTCTCCCCAATCTAACATGAGAGTAACATGTTAGACCATGAGACCACTGAAGGGGGTATAATAATTCTTTAAAATAAAAATTATAATTATTTCTTATGTATCATATTTTAATGAACCAATGTATATGCTAACTATTCGCAACAAATTGAGAATATAATAAACTTTCATCATCACGTAATAAGATTCCTTCATAGTAAAATGTTGTATTGTTTTGCCAACAGAATGGAATGGTGTTTGGACCTCTATTCATAATGCCGTTCACAATTTTCTCTGGCTTCTTCATCCACATGAATGATGCCTCGATCTACTTCAGGTGGCTGTTCCATTTGAGCTATCTGAAGTACGGTCTGGAGTGCATGGTGTGGGCCGTTTACGGCTACGAACGAACCGGTCTAGTTTGCAACGAGATCTATTGCCACTACAGGTAATGTTATAAAGCTCGATTTTATAGCCATTTTTTTACAGTATTAATATAGTCTGCCCTTGTGGTTCATTGGTTAGAGTTGGCAATCATAAGTTCAGAGCAAGGATCAGCAACAGGTTGATCACGATCCACTGGTAAATCTTGCAACAATTTTCAGTCGATCGCTTAAGAAAACTACATTGTCAATAAAAGTTGAGCTTATGAGTTTTTTTAAATTACAAATGTATCATATGTGAGTGTGACTAAAAACACCTTAATTAGTCATAATCGGTAATGTTATAAGAAAATTAAATAGTTTAATATTAAAATTTACATTTTATTAATTTTATATTCTACTCTAGGAAGGTGAGCTATGACATGTAATTGAAGAAATATTGAATTTAAGGAATAAAAATACTAAGTATGGACAAAAATAAGAAGGTAAAATTGTAGTGTAGAAACAATGGATAGTTGCAGGACCTTCAATAAGTTTATAGTCAATCGGTGTCCCAAATAGTAGCCAGCCCCTGGTGTAGGAAACCCTGGTTGTATTCCTAGCAGAGCACGTAAAATATAAAAGGTGATTTATATCAGCATTAAGTCGAATCCACTATTTTACAAATCTGACTATCCAATTTCCTGTGGATCCCGAATCCGAATCTGAATCTTGAAATAAATTATGAACATAAAAGGAAATATGAATATAATAGAATAATAGAAAATACAAAAAATTAAAAGTAACTAAATGTTAACATTCTTTCATTATAACACTCGTACAATCAGTTAAGTGCTAAATAATTGGTCTGGGGTCTGTTTGTTAAGTTCATCCTGTAATAGTTATAATTGGTTCTGATTTACCAGCCAAATTTTGCTTAGTTTTTTTTTCTTCAAGGATTTGCGTCTCGAATCTGAAATTTTCTCAAACTCTAGAATATCCTTAAGAATTCGAGAATCCCATCCGTAATTGAAGAAATGAAGCCCCCAAATATTTGTTCATGTCCACGTGTGCATGGCAGAGCACAGTAATCACTTGTGTTCAGCTTGTAACAAGTTGTATAAACATCCATCCACTCATGATCTACAAACAAATATTGGGTTTAATTGGATATGGGACCCTTCATTCCTTTTAATTCTTAAGGAGATTCAAGGAATAGAGAAAAGATCAAATTCAAAATCCAAAAATAAAAAAATAAAATTTCTTTCCAAATTTTGAATTGGCGTTTGCTCTAATACTTACTATTTGATAGTTCGGCCCCAAAAAACTTAACAAGTTGACCCTAGACCATTAATTTAGCTACTATTTATATTTTCTACTATTCTTTTACCTATATTATTGTGTTCTATTATGCTCATAATTTCTTTCAAAATTCGGATTTGAAGGTAAAATGTAGATTTGACCTTGTAAAATAATGGATTCGACCCATCTCTAGTTTTGTTCTATATGAATCAACGTGTATTTTTTTAATATTTCTATTTGGGTTATGCCTGCTATCTATAATATAAATATCTCTATTCTATCTACAGTGGGAGGATAGATAAGTGATAGCTTGCAGAAGGTTCTTTATTGCAAACATAGGCTGGAAGTATTAGAATCAGCTGATAACACTTTTTATTGATAATATAGTATCACTAAGAAAATAATACTTATTTCCGAGTAGGTTGACATTAGTGACTTCTGGTTAATGTTTGCAATAAAAAAACTTTCTGCTAGCTATCACTTAACTGCACTCATACCATAGACGGGGTATAAACTGGCTGGTTGGATGTTAAGTTAGGAAGGGTTTTAACTTTTAACCATTTTGACACACATTTATACTTGTGGAGCATTTAACATAGTAAACAATACCAGTATTTGTTTGATATATATTTTTTAAATGGATAAAACAATTTGTTTCAAAGTTTATATATAAAGAGTGTTTCATACGATTATCAAAAATATGTGAATTTTCACCTCAAGAAAAATAATTTTAGGGAAGTTTATGTTAACTGAGTCTTAAAACTGTACACGTATTCACATATGCAGCAGAAATTTTGACAATGAATGTAAGAGAGACTAGGAAAGTGGAGGTCATGGGAATGAAGTTTGTGAGGAGCATGTTAGTCATCAGTCATGAGGAGAAACAAGATTAAGAATGAAGTTATCCAGGAAAGAGTGGGGTACAGGGAGTACATGAGATAGTAGAGGAATCAAGACTGAGATGGTATAGGCATGTAGTGAGGACGGAAAAAGAGAGGATGCCAAAGAAAATGTTGGAAATGAAGTATGTAGGAAAAAGATTGTAAGGTTGGCCAAGAAAGTGAAGGGAGGGGCAGGTAACAGAAAGTGTGCAAGGAGAGAAGAATAATGAAAGTGATTAAAGGATGAAGGAATTTTACTAAACAGACACGGCCACAATCTTGAAACATTTGATGATGATGATGATGATGATGATGATGATGATGATTTTCCTAAATATAATCGATTATATAAATATATTTTAGGGAAACCTCTTTTGGCTTTTAGAGGTACTTTTTTTTTAATGTTAAGGGTAGAAACAAAGAAAAGTGAAGCCACATTATGTTTGTCCCGCTTTATTTGTTTCTATTTCTTTCCTGAACCTTCTCACAAAAATAACAAAATAGACTATATGAGAAAGTATGTGTGATGATTGTTTGGTACTATTTATTTTAAGTCAATAACACTATTCATGTTTTCTCTGTGCAGGAGCCCGATTCAGTTCCTGAAAGAAATTGACATGCACAACAACTCGTATTGGTTCAACATTTTCATCCTTGTGGTCATGTTCTTCCTACTGAGACTCATCTCCTTCCTAATCCTTCTGTTCCGACTCGGCCTCAAGCGCTGAAAAACAACTCGTCAAGTTTAGAAGCGTAGCTTGACTTACGTTGACAGCAAACTATGTCATTCTGTGGGGCCACTTTGTTGTGGAAATTATAGCAGCCATTCCCATGTTTTCTTACCTTTTTGAAATCTTATTTGTTTATTTACGATGTAAATCAACCATTCCTAACTAAGTAACTATTCGGTTAATTGTGTGGTTGATATAATGTTGTATTATTGACATCATGGTTGCACCGTGTTGCAATACCTTTCATTAATAATATGTGTAAAAGAAAATATTTTAGACAAGTGTATTTTTCTCTACAACAATGTTATTTATATTATGTGTAAATACCAACTTAAAAAAACTAAAAATATAAATACAGGCCTAAATTATATTCTATCAAAACTTTTTAGGCAGAAATGAAAATGGGCAACACAAATTCTGAATGAAATAAAAAGGAAAAAAAAGAATACAGCATATGTTCAACAATCTTACACAATGAAAACCAGACTATGTCGAATTACTGTAAGTACTGGTACCTAAAAATATGGAGAGATTTGATTCAACGCAGACTTTTACCAAACAAACATTACAAAAAAAAATGTTTTTGGTTAAGAATTTGTCAATTTTAGTTGGGTTTATTTGAGTGTGTATGTAGTATATTAGGTATACCTAAATCCTCTCTTGATTTCTGCATTGTAAGCAATGGCCAAAAACTTGTCGAAACAATAAAACATGCAATAAATCACAAAAAAGACATGCGCTAGATGTAATGTCTATATAAAGAGTGTTTTTTTTTTTACATTATCAGCTTCATCTTCATCAACAAACAATTCAAACTTGTGGTTGGGTCGGTTTAGTAAAATGCCTCCATCTTCCTGGATGCCATCATCTTAGCATACAGATAAAATGTATTTATATTATAATTTTAGTGCAAAGTTCATAAATTTAAGTCTGGTTACTTTTCTCTAATACCCTTTACGAAACTTTAGACAAATTAAAAATTTGTTTAGGGAATACAGGATTTATAGTTTTCAAATGAGTTAAAAATATGCCCGAGAACTTTGATTTTGTGTGATGTAATTGTTTTGTAAAAATAATTTTTAAAAGAGTGTTAAAACAAAGCACAACACTGCCTTTCAATATATCAGATTTGTTTTTATGATTTTTTTAAATATTTACATGTAGCACAATGTGTTACATTTCCGAGCCATGTGTACATAATATGTTTTAGTTTGGCAGCAAAGAAAATATATTTTCTGCCATTTCTTTGTTATATCTTGTCAAGCTATGAAACCAAATGCAAGTATAGTATGTATTGTAATTATTATTAAATTCTAATGGTATTACTGGCTATGAAGGAATTAGTTAATTTTTAGTGTTGTTACTAGTATTTACAAAACTAAAAAATAACTATAAATTACCAACCAAACATTACTTTACAGTCAGAACAATCTTTTGTAAAAATAAAGTTGTGTTTAAGCTAGGGGTGTGTAATGCTTTGAAAACTTTATCTTCACTTTACCTGGTTTGGTAGTAGAATGATATAAGGCTGTTTCAATAGACTGTTCTGATGACAAGGAGATCAGGGTTCGAATCATGGTCATGTGTATGGAGTCTTTTTTTTTCTAAGTGGTTTTTCACTCTTTGTCTATGCAAATGGAAGTAAACTTTCTCTAAATTTAATCTTCCTCATCCTTAATACTTTAGCTTAATCAATTAATGTAAGTACAGTAGAGTCCCGACCATCCGATATTCTGTTTTATCTGACACACACACACACACACACACACATACACACACACACACACACACACACACACATATGTAAAACATGCTATTGGCATGACCTCACCAGAAAGAAGAGCCGCAAATCTGGAATAAAACCTTCAATCAAAAAATTTTTTAAACACGGAATTTTGTATACTATATAATTTCAATAAAAGTTGCATTAAATTAATTTAAAATCCTTTATTCTGTTTGCAAAAATAAAATAATAGTTTTGTAATTTATTTAATTATTTATTCTATGGATTAATTATTAATCCTAATTTCATATCAATTCTGCACTTTCATTTAATTTTGATTTGTTTCGTTTCATTCCAGCCCCTCACCTTGTTTTCATAATATTCAACATTTCTGTTATCTGACCACCTGTCTGTCCGAATTAAGTCTGATAATCGAGACTCTACTGTATAACCTTAACGGGTGGTGAGTCATAGTGACAAAACAAGACTAAATTTTAGATATTAATTTATAATTAGCTTCAACATCTTTAAAAAAAAATCTAGCTTTGACAACAGCAAAGCTTTACAAAATTAAAAATTACAAATCTTCTTTTGGAAGGGAAGTAAAGCCGTCGATCGTGGCATGTTAAAGAATCCTGGAAGGTATATGAAAATACTTTTCTAGGCAAAATTGGTAGCCTCTTTCACACTCGCTCATAGAAACTCTTGTGTGCTGATATAATCAGTCAGTTCAGGAAGTGCACATTAAATACCTCAAATAAATTAAATTAAAATCCAATTCCTATCATTCTCTGCTGCTACATAAATAAAAAACTAATGTTCATACGTGAAAACGTGTTTATTATATATTTGGTGATAATAGATTCAACAGTTTAATGTAAAAGATGTTAAATATTTTTTACAATCAAATATTTTCTAATTTATATTTGTTGGTTTCAAGTTATAAATACACAAAACAAATTTCTACTCAACATAAAATACAATAAAAAAATACTTAAACTTTGATTTCACTTCAAATGGGTTTAATATATATGTGCTTTTGCTACACTTTAATCAAAAGAGTGAACTTTGCACATCCCTTGTCATGAGCTCAGACTATCTATATCAGGAAATTGTGTCAACCATAAACGAACCATGTAACATTGGTCCAACTAATCTGTCATAAATTGAACCAATCGTAATGACTTGAACCCTAGTAGTTAGATTACTATTTTTTTAAATATAATTTTGACACAATCTAATCTAATTTTCTTCTGTAGGCTAGAGACTTTTTATTGATTTAGAATATGTGCACGGACGTTGTTATCAAGGTTGGAGGGGCTCACAGGGGAGACACCCATCCACCAATAATCTGATAAAATGGAACACTCTTAGTACCATAAAAGAAACAGTGAATAATGCATGTTTTACTCAGAAATTAGAAAATACACTTTTGGGGCAGCGTATAAATGCATAAATGGTTTGTTTTATATGAGCTAGAGAACTATATCCCTTATAATATTGTTCGTGTTAGTCATTTGGTATGAAATAATTTTTATTTTCTAATTTAATGTGAAAATATTGGTTTTCTGCTCCCCCACCCCCCAATAATTAATAGCTAAAGTAGCTAGCTAGCAATGCCTATGAATACATGGCTAGTAAAAATACATTTCTTTGATCCCTTGATTATTATTTTGTGAATGCTAGTGTCATTACAGTTGATTTACTCACAACATTGTTTATCATGCATTTGAATTGGTATATTGTTTAAGTTATAGTTTATTATGATTATATGTTGCTTGTGTTTCCATTATATTCCTTGTTTTCTTGTATAAAATATGAGGATTGAACACAAAATGAAGTCATAGACTGTATTTACTTTAAAAGATTAATGAAAAAAAAAAAAATTGGAAACAGTCAAATGGTCCCTAATAATAAGACTACACTCTTGAAAAGGATCGGATTGCCGGTGATAGGCATGTCAGGCTGAAAATCTCTAGGTGTAAGCTACTCAAGGGTGGTTTTCCCCTTAATGGTTTTACACTCTCCCTCCAAGTAAATACAGGCGCATTTTCTTTAAGATGTACCTACCTAATCCCTACCCATTAGTGTAAATATGTGAATAGCCCAAACGAGAAGTAGGACATGGTTCATGCACGCACACACACACACACACACACACAATTGGTTTGATTGTGAAGTCACATGTGGTGTAGTTGAGGCAAATAGTTTGTTTTTTTTGTGAAAATTGTCACTTGATATTTTCTAGTGTTTGTCTTTATTTCTATACAGTCCTCGAAAATACAAGTATGAAAGGGAGTTATGCTAAACTACACTAAAACTTATCTTAAATGCCATAGGTAGATTGGTTATCCGATCCACCTATAATTTTTATTTGTGTAATAATACACTATAGTCAGATTGTATTATATTAAGAAGAAGGTACCGGGAAGGTGGCTAGTAACACATAAAAGAAACGGACACAATTTGGCCTTTGCACTGAAAAGAATAACACAGTTTACACTGCTGCCGTCGGACAAAAAGGTAATCCGCTGCTTGAAGAAAATTGATTGCTACCGCCCATTCCCCCGGCCTAGGTTTCATTCTATCAGAACTTGTCAGTAGGGAGTGGGAAACACGCAATGTAACTTCCTAAAAGAGGAAATAAGTTTCTATCCACCTTTCCTGTATCTTCTTCCTAATATAATACGAATTACCTCATAAAGCGAAAAGAGGTTTTTCCTTATAGAGATAGACTATCGTCAGATTGTGATAGTAAGAACATTTTAGAAGATAATTAAAAAATAAATGCAGAATGACCAATCAGGTAATAACATTTATCTTAAAGACCTCAAAACTGACGTCATCTGTCTAAAGTGACAACTGCAGACAGACGTATGAATACATAATAGTATATTTAGTAAAATTTTGAACAATTAATCAAGGTTTTTACCATGGGGATTTGACTAAAACTATATATTATAGGGAAAAATATCAAGATGTGTCAATGTTAACACATCTTCTCAACAATTTACCTGGTCACATTCTAAGTGTTCTATAAAATTTATGTTTTATGATTACGTTGTTATTAAACTTGAGGGCATGAAAGCCATTTATGAGTGTCATTGTGGCTGTGAATGTTGTTAGCTCTGAGCAACCAATACTTTCACCAGTAAACTTTATATAAAGACTCATGGTTTAAATTATAAGTGATAGCCAGTACATTTAAGGTGGAAGTGTAGGGAGCGTGAGAAAAACCCAGTGTTTTTGCAGTTTTAATAGCTAAAATAACTAAAACATTGCTTCGGTACATACATAGAGTTTAATTTTCTTCACGTGCTGATATTAACAGTTGTGAAAAACAGTGAAAAAAAAATTAAATGAAGAGAAAATGTGGTCATTAAATTTCATGACACCCTTGAAAAATATTCAAATTCAACAACTGTTGATATCACCACGTGAAGAAAATTAAACTCTATATTTGTACTGGAGCAATATTTGATTTATTTTGACCAAAAATAGGTTTTGATACAAAAAACACCTGCATAAACGCCGACCTTTTTTCGCATTACCTACATCCCCACTTTAAATGAGGCACACTGGAGTATAAATAGTTTAGATAAAAAACACAAGGTTGACAATCAACCTTGCAGTCCATCTAAGGGAATCAATATATTCTCTTGACCTGAAGAAGCTGTCTGTAGTAGTGAAAGTGTGTATTGGAAAATGTGTTTATGTGTTTTTTAGAGTTGAATCTAAATTACTTCTACTCCATTATCACTCAGTAAAGTGTGCTGGCTACCCCTCCTAATTCAAAACATGATTTCACCTAATATTTTTCTACTCGTACGTATTTTATACAGACTCAATAATTAAGAGCTCGTCTCACCCCATGGATAACGCAAAATTTAGGACCCGATGACCTGTTGTAGAGTGGGTTTCCATTGACTTTATTTAAGAAAAACATTATAATTTATACCAATGAAACCATTTTACTATATTTAGAAAAATATAACAAAATTTAAAGTAATTATTTTAAAATCATACAAATATTTTACCAATCCAAATCTCCAAGGGTGTGGAAAGGGGAGGTCAAGGGGTCCGCCCTCCCTTTGAAATTTGATGGACATCTTAGGAGTGTCCAAGTGTTTGTATACAAACTTTGATCGGCTAAAGGTAATACTTAATTACTCTATGGCATTATGAACTCAAAAGTTCAAATTTAGGCCACATATTTCTATTTTGAGTTAGTTCTATCCAGTCCACATCATTACACCCTATCCCTATCTTGAGCTAGTTATATCTAGTCCACCTCATTACACCCTATCCCTATCTTGAGCTAGTTCTATCCAGTCCACCTCATTACACCCTATCCCTATCTTGAGCTAGTTCTATCCAGTCCACCTCATTACACCCTATCCCTATCTTGAGCTAGTTCTATCCAGTTCACCTCATTACACCCTATCTCTATCTTGAGCTAGTTCTATCCAGTTCACCTCATTACACCCTATCTCTATCTTGAGCTAGTTCTATCCAGTCCACCTCATTAGACCCTATGTAGTGGGCCCCCATATAAATTTCTACGCCCTTACAATTCTCGTTGCTGCCAAATAAAGTACAGAAAACTGCAATGTTGATGTGATCGAGGGTAATAATGTATCTAATGTCCTGGTTATTCAGCCTTGAGATGGGCTCTTAACAACTGGTGAATCGTGGCTCTTGATGTGAGACGAACCAGGTTGTCTCAGTGGTAGAGCCGTGGTCTCATTTCTAACTTACCATTCTTCACTTGATTGAATTTGAGAGATTCTGTGTGTATACATATTTTTTTCTAGTATTTATTTTTAATGCGATGTTTTTTTGTTCTTGGGCAAGTGTGTCAAGCCCAAGACACTACAGACATGGTTTATGTTGTGAATTGAATAGCGTGCCGTAACAGGTTTAACTGCCCAAACCTTTAATCCCCAAAAATCTGTGAATGTGATAATAGATACTTAAGAAAAGAACTAAACCGTTGTTGCTGTTTCTAGTCAAGAAAGCATCATTCAAAAAAAAAAAAAAAATTATTCTTTTTGCCACAAAGTGTTTAGTATTTTTGATCAGAAAGTTCCTTAAATATATACGAATATATTATATATTCTAGTTGAATTAGATCAAAATATGATCGTGTTAAAAATACCTCATAAGTAAAGACATAATAGTCATTTTAGTAATGTTTGTACCGTATAGTAGATAGATATATTATTATGAATGTTCCAAAAAAAAATGGTTTTAATAAACATACCATATGGAACATGTAACTTGATTTGTATTTTTAATTTTAATATGTCAACTCATTCTTTGATTTTTCACATTTTGTTATATTTGTATTACAAATGTGGCGCACTCAGAAATGTATTTTGAGGGTGAAGGGGAATATAACTATTTATCAAAGATATTCTTATTATAACTATACTTTTTATTTAATTGGAAATTCTAGGGACACTTTTAATGTGTATAACGAAACTTTTGAATATCAAGTTGCAAGCCTGGTCTTAAAATTAACAATATTCAGTGCTCTTTGTTTTGAGCCCTTGATAAAATTATTTGCGATCTCGGGAATTTTGCGTGGGGTTTGAGGATAGGAGTTGGAAATGACCTGTTGGCCCCTCTGTACCCCAAATCCCCTGGGTGTGCCACTATATTACATTAACAGTTATGATTTATAATATTATATTAGCTCAGAAAATTTATAAAAATAAAGTGAATGTTCTTATTTTTATCATTCACTATTTAAAGGCAATACAAAAATGTATTCAAAATATAATTTAAATTGGCCATTTTGTTCAAAAGGAAAGTGTATTTTTAAACCTTGATGCAATAAATCTTATTTGTGTGGATTTAACAATGTAAAAAAAAATGTAAATTCAATTTAATTTTGTATTTTCCTTGACAGCTCAACTTTGTAATGTTTTGATTAAAAATGATAATTAATCATGTAACTTTGTATCTGGAAAAAAATAATTTTCAATATTATTAAAATATTTTGAGCAACTTTATTTTATCATAACAAATGACTTTTTTTTATTATTCAATAAGTAATTCATCAATAAATACAAAATAATATCTTGAAATAAGACAGCCATATGGTACTCCCCCCCCCCTCCTTCTTCACATAGAAAGATTACATATAGCAAGCAGTCTCTACACGGATCACTTATAACATAAAGTTACTTACTAAACTAAAGGTGTCTACAACGGCGCAACATTGTTGTCAACAAAATCTTATGAATGTTGACAATTTTTTTCTTCAAAAAGGTGTTTAAATCAAATCAATATTGTTGTCAGGACTTAGGAGTTTAGGATGCTGATAAGAAATGTAGGAGTTTAAAGACGAATCATTTTGAGGAATACACTTTTTCAGTTCTGTTTTATGATGGTTTCAATTTTTCCCTTTTTAATTCATGATATAACTGTGCTGTTAGATCCTTCATATATTTTTTTCTTCTTCTTCAACTCTTTCAATATTTAACACTTATGAAAAACATTATGTATTGTCATGTTTCTTATTTCTATGTTTATAGTCCTCACACTTAACTGGCCAATCTCCGTACATTTATACTAAACTAACTATACTTTCCTGACTCCATTACATATGAAAAATAAGTAGCAGGGCTCATTTTTGTCCTACTTTTCTTACTTTTCCTACTTTCCAGTAGGAAAGTAGGAAAACTCCTACTTTTGAAGAAAAACTCCTACTTTTCCTACTTTTTGACCTCCAGAAGAAAGAAACCGGTTGGTTTGTAGGTGTTTAAGTGTGGATGTTCCTTTTTGCTGGTAAATTAGCAAAACAAAATATCAGTTCAGAATGTGTCACACTATTTGAATATGCCCGAAAGCTTGTACAGTGTCTTTGAAATGCAATGGCCATAAAATTGTTTTTGAAGTTAGTGCTATAATGAACTATTTCCAACTATAAAAGGCTAATATTAAAAGGGTTGTTAAAGCTATCCTTGTGTTACCCCATGGAAATGCTGATGTTGAGAGAGGATTCTCACAAACATCAAACTATCTAACTGACAAAAGGACCTGTCCTTCTGAGGCATCCATCAGAGACATGCAGTCTACCAAAGATGGTCTTAAACATTACAACTATCAGTGCAACACAGTATCATTCACGAAGAATCTCATCAAGAAAGGATGTGGGGCCCATAAGTTGTACTTGGCTAGACTCGAAGAAGAGAAGAGAATTGAGGCTGAACAGAAGAGACAAGATCAAGAAGATAAAGAGAAAATAAACAACCAAAGTAAAGAGTATCAAGCATATAGGAAAGTTTTGAAAAAGAAATCGCAGTAGGCTAAAGAGGCAATGAAAAAAGAGAACCTGTTAGAAAAGCAATAATCAGAAGCTAAAGAAGAATTTCAATCTTAAAAGTCATTACTGGCAGATGCGAATGAAAGGATTAATAATGCAATGAAAATCAATGATCGGAAAGGTTTGCAAATAGCTCACACTACGCTAGAAGCTCCATGCAAAAAATTGGAAGAAAGTGACTCTGCTTTTGAGAAAATAAGAAACAAACAACATTAAATTCAAAAGAGGAAGACAACAATGTTGGACTACTTTTGTGCAAGTCAATATGAATCAAAGAAACCCAAAAACAACTGAAAGAGTGATTAATTTTTTTGGGGGCATATGACCCTAATGGGTGATAAGACGTGGGGGTAAAAAAAAAAATTATTATGATGTTTCACAAATTATTTTTTAAATATATTTTATTTTTAGGTGGAAGACAGTTTATTTTAACCTATGTTATCTTTTGATGATAATGAACATCAGTAGTGTAATAATAATAATTATTATTACTATTTTCTATCATGTTTCACTATCATTATTTCCAATTTTGGATTTGTAATTAAATGACAAAGTAAAATAAATACTGTACTAAAGAAAAAATAAATTAAAGGGGGGGTGGGCAAGATAAAAGGAGGATTGCAAGGGGTTGATGATGGTTGAACATTCCTCCTTTCTTCTTTTAAAAAATCCTTTTTCTTATTTTTGCTACAGGCCCATTAGCATAAAAACATCGTTTTTAATTGTTAATTTATTTTGGCATTATGAAGTGAATATAGTGTTTTTAATATGTCCTACTTTTTTATCAAATTAGCAGTCCTACTTTTCCTACTTTTTCATCAAAATGTCCTACTTTTCCTACTTTTTGACACCCAAAATATGCTATGAGGCCTGAAGTAGTAATCAATAAATGCATACACAAGACTAAAATCACAAACACAAACTTGCCAGGTGGAGCCTCCAAACAAAACTATATGATGAAACAATGTTGCGCGCCTATAACAATGTTGTCAACAGATTTCCAACATTTCTTTGGTGTTTACCGCTCATTGGCAATAGACTATTTGTTGTTGTCATAATGTTACCAACACGAATGTTGCCAACATTTATAACTGCTTTTTAACATTGTGTTGTCTGTCAACAATGTTACGCCGGTGTGGATGCGCCTCAAGTCCGACAATTTTAAAATAAAACATTCTCTTGAAATAACCAGTACTGACAAAACAATGAGAATAATTTTAAATATAATTATTTTTATTTATTTATTTAATTCTTTAAAAACCTTGTCACTACTAAAACTTTAATACTGTATCTGCTACCTGTTTTTCAACAATAGCCATATCCATACAGAAAAGATAATTTGTTGGAGGCTCAGACATGATAGTAGGTCCCTTTTATCCTTGAATGAATGCAGGTGTCGGTTAATGTAAGCATTGAAAGCACTGCTTGCGAAATAAAACCTTATTTTTATGTATATGAATATCCTTTAAATCGCAAACCTAATTTATTTTATAATTTTAGCAGTATGTTATTTTGAGCTTCGTATCCGTCGAGTGTGACTGTGGGTCTGTTACTGCCACAAGGAGATACTAGAAAACAACTTAAATTTGCTTCTAAAGCATTCAAATGGCATGAGGGGTGACAGACAGGGAAAGTGTAAGGAGCATGTGTGTCCGTAGAAGAAAATAAGAAAAATTTGAACAGCCTCTCTCTGCTACAGAATATTTCGGCCAATGGACTAGTATAATGTCTACCGAGTGCTCTTGGTCAATGTTGGCACATGTGCAGTGTTAGTTTTACATCAGTCGTATGTTCAAGAATGCTCTAACAGGTCTTGATTCACATTATTTAAGTGTTTTTTAATCTTTTATTTCCTGTGCCATATTTATTTTAATTAAGTATAATTTTATGTATTTAATATGATAATTAAATAATTGTATTATTGACATATATATAATTATACTATCGACATCAAGTATGTGTGTCTCACCCACCTCGGTGGCGTGGTTAGCTAAAGCGCTAGTTTCGTGTTGAGCTAGACTGTCGAGGATGGGGAGATCGAGGTTTGAATCTCGGTCGGGTGAACTGGGGGTGGTTTTTCCTAAATGGTTTTCCACACAAATGTGGGTTCACTTCCTCTACATTTAACCTTCCCAATGCCTAATCTATTAGCGTAATTAGCACTTAAGTGTATAACCCAAATGGGTGGTAAGACGCGGTGCTAAATAAAATAAATAATAATAATTTTACTCCACCAAAATTAAGTAAAGAAAGAAGTTGAAGCCCAAAAATAAAAACAAGCTTTGTAACATTTTTACCCTTGACCCCACATCCAAAGCTGCTTGCCCAGCTCCCAAGGTAGCAAACCGCCGCTGAATTTACGTGATTTTCTTTCAAATGGACATAGCTGACAGCCAGAAAAGTTACGAGATCTAGTCTAGTTCCACGTATTCATATGTCCAAGCTATGTGAGTAAATAACACAAACTTTTGTATTTTAAATTATTACTTTTACATGTTCATAAAGTGTTCTATCATTATTTACCACTTTTCTTTTCTCCCGGTTGTGTTTTTTTTTCATTCCCCCGCCCCCCAATCTTTTAGGAAGTTGTGTCGTGTGTTTCCCACTCCCTCCCGATGAGTTCCGATAGAATAAAACCTAGGTCGGGAGATTGTGCGTTAACAATCGGTTTTCTTCAAGAGGTAGCCATTATCCCTCTGTCCAGTGGCAGCAATGTAAAGTGTGAATTGTGTTTTTCTTTTCACTGTAAAAGCCATATTGTATATATTCCTTTTATATGTTTCTATCCACCTCTCCTGTACCTTCTTCTAAATATTATAGAGTAAGTAAAAGGTGTTATCCAGGGTAGAATACTGGCTCATAAGACATCTGATACAATCTCTATTACCTACATAATTTATATGCTACCCGTGGGATGAGACGGGCTCCTAAGACGTCTGGTTCGAGCTGTATTACCTACCTAAGCTAGATGTTACCCGTGGGGTGAGACGGGCTCTTAAGAACCCCGAGACAACGTTTGTGTACCATGTTGTATAAAAGCTATTAGTGAGTGGTGTTGTTCCTTTCCCTCGGCTCACCCCACCCCTCTCCGCCATTGAAGACCACCCCTAGATACGAGCCTGCCTATCTCTCTGGTGAAATGTAAGTCTCTGTCGTCATGAACAGTTAAGTAAAGGTTTCGAACGGTTTAGGGAATACTTTTGATAACGACCTTTTATCATCTCAGTCCGTACACAGTATTGTTGATGTTTGATGTTTCATGTCAGTTTGTTTCCAACAATTTCTGGAAATACAGGGGTGGGACGGAAACAATTGGACGATCTGTGCTGAGGAAAATTATGGACAACTTGCTGAGGTTTGTTTGTCTGACGTCCGGTGGAGCTCACCTGAGTGACATTATCTTCAAAAAAGTGAAAAAGTGTAGTATGAAGTTTGCTCTTATTTTGGTTCGTAAATATCTACTTTTAGATTAAAGTGTTGGTTTTCAAGTTATTAATCGTGTAACTGTTTCAACCCCACCCTATACAAGTGGAAGTGACAAAACTATCCCCAGCTCCAGGATTTTTGGGTTTTTATTCATAGGCTGACCATAATAATAATGATAATAATATCGCACGTCTGGGATACATCAATCGTAGCCCAGTATTAGTGAAAAGATTAGCCAATAAATACCTCAATACCATTGCCCAGAGGACGTCCGAGTGTATTAATCGTACATCCTTTCCGTGGAGGCTGTTTCCATGTCCCGATGAGATGAGGTGATGGTGATAGTGAGTGTGAGGGTGTGGAACCAGTGGAAACACTTAGCCTGCGGTCACGTTTGCGACCTGGACGCATAATTACATTCCCCCGACGGATTCAGCCTAGGCTGAAATGGATGGGGGTTTGTAAAGACTATCCTCGCTCTCCACTACTAACTACAGCAGCCCCATGGCTTCTTTGGTGCTGACTGACAGCTGATGGCTTTGAAAAGCTACCAGATCAAATTATGTATCCCTACGCCGAACCATATGATCTGCAAAAAAACATGTGTTTAGCAGCTGTCACTTCTGAAAGTCAAAATTTAGGTATATCCCTAAATGTTGACTGTCAGAAGTCAGCTGTGAACTGTCATTCAGCACCGAAGAAGCCGTGGAGCTACTGTAGTCTCCTGAACACGCTTGAGTGACCAGACGTCGCGTTTTAAGACCAGTTGGTATCTTTGCATCAGGGGCGTGAAGACTTGTTAGCCATAGCAGTATCTAGAATTCTATATATATGAAGAAGAAACGTAAACCTAGAAAATACGGTGTCCATCCCATTAATATGCAGAGAATTAACCATGGATGGTTTAATAATTTATTTCATTAACATAGAAACGACTAAGATAGTGTTTTTTT